>WNYA01000693.1:57213-102813 GCA_019512145.1 Engystomops pustulosus
GGAGGAATATAAGAGTAGTGAGTGCTGTATTACCCCCGGCCAGGAGGCGTAAGAGTAGTGAGTGCTGCATTACCCCCGGCCAGGAGGAGTAACAGAGTAGTGAGTGCTGTATTACCCCCCTGCCAGGAGGAATAACAGTAGCATGTGCTGCATTACCCCCTCCCGGAAGGAGTAACAGAATAGTGAGTGCTGTATTACCCCCGGCCAGGAGAAGTAACAGAGTAGTGCAGTCCATATCATAACACAAAACAATACCACTATCAAAAAAAGGCACATTGGAGTTATAGCCTCACACTGCCCTGTATACATGTAATGTACATAACACAATATCATTACCAATACACAATAACCACTATAAGACAACAGTAGAGGTATATCCCCATCACTGCCTCCTGTATACATGACTGTACATAACACACACATATCATATACACATACCAGATCCCCCACGAGAAGGACACGTTTGAGGTGAATATCCTCATCCACTGTTGTTAGTTATTGTACATAAAGCATAAATCCGAACATTAATGCAGCCGGATGTGAGAACAGCATGTATCATAATCAGTACTAGTGTCAGAATAGAAGATCGAGGTAGACACGTGGGAGCTTACCATCACACCTGGGAAGAGATAAGACTCATCTCTGATCCAAAGATAATAAATCTGCAAGACAATCACAAAACCTTCATTACTCGGGGAGGAAACATTTACCCCTTACATGACAGACACTCTCCCCTCCCCCACCCCCTGTACACCTTCTCTATACACATAGATTGATGAGGCCTTTTGTTGTCACAGTGACCAATTTTAGATTCTTTCTGAGAAATTCATTAGCTGCGGTTTCCCCTCCATAATCACTTTTAGGTCGTGGACAGTTCTATAGTTCCTTCCTCTACCTGTGTCCTCCTATTAACTACATGTGATTCCCTTAGGGCAGACAGTTATCTTATATTTATTTAAAAAAAAAAAAACTTTAAATATTTATATATTTTGACCAATTTTTTTTAATTTTTTAACCTTTCATCCACATGAGGAGACATTCCCTTTTCTATGTGTTGCATGTATTTTCCCATTACTATCTGCAAATACATTTTCCAAGGTGAGATAAGAAAACATTGCCTCTTGGCTTCCTTACAGGCAGCTCCCTCTTATCACTATGACTTACAAGAAACCTAGTGACATGATGTGGGATAATAGCCAGACTAATCAAAAGGTTATCAAAATGATATTCATGAAAATGTCAGCTCATTCCCCCAGAAAATGACACATTTCGCACTGTTTTTACGTGTTACCGTGTGTTTGGATGGTTTTACAACATTTTTCTTCATGGAAAGTGGAAGTGTAAGCACATTGACACCTTTCACAGCGCTCACTTCATAATTTAGAAAAACTATTTCAAAACGTCGCCACACTCATGTTAAACATGGGTACACCTTTTTATACTATGAAGCTCATTGGGAAAACTAGCAAAAACGCATTCTTTTGTAATGGCACCCGAAACAGGGCCTGATAATACCGGACCAAACGCGCCACGTTTGGCCTCAATTTATGCTTTTTGTAACTCAAAGTTGACAACAACTAATAAGCGCAGCTCTTCTTCACTTTTGAAAACGCCGTGTAATGCAAACAAAATGCACCGTGTGACCGCACCCTTCGAGTGGCTTATTAAGACCAGGGCTCATGTGTCCGACCAGAGATTTTTAAGATGTTTTTAATTCCATCCTGTTGTCAATAAGATCTCCCTGTTTTTTATCACTCCTGTTTGTTTTAGTTTTTAATATCCTTTGATTATCACTGCCGGGTGTATAAAACTGGGAATTTTCAGTTTCATCATACATCATGTCTGACGAAGAGAATCTAGTATTCTCCGAAAGCTTCCACCAAGATATACACATTCCCCGGTTGCAATACCAGATAGGGTCGGTAGGTTTGTTCTTAGCGAGTTTGTATGTAAGTCGGAACTGATATTTTAATCATTTGTAACCCCCAGCCTCACTTTTTTGGTCTCTGTGACAATGGATTTCAATGCATTTTCAAATGCTTTTTTCACGCAAAAAAAACGCGCTTGTGTGCGTGGAAAAAAAATGCAAGTCTGAAAAGACTACATTGGTTACAATGGGTCTGATTGATGCCCGTCTGCGCGTCAAACACGCGCAACACTCTCATGAAAACGCAATTGTTAAAGGGGCCTCACAGATCAGCCTTTGAGGAAGGCTTTATGTGCATTTTTGTCAATTAACCGGTGTAAGACATGAACTGAACAGTGAATGACATTTGTGAGCACGTTTACCTTCAAAATCAAATTCACTGCATTCAGTTCATGTCCTTTTCACCTTTTAAATGAGAAACTGCAACTAACGCTGTCCTCAAAGCTGACTTTGAAAACGGTGTTGCATCACGTTCTTTGGGGGCTCCTTTTTTAATGACTGTCACCGTGCAACTCCAAATACCCCTCTGCTTTATCTTTTAGTTCGTACGATCGCGGTGATCACTAACTTTATATATATGGTTTTATTGCAATTTTATACATTTTCAAAAGTTAAGGAACCTACCATTTCAATGTATGTTTAAGCTGTAAACACCGAGCACCACTCAGGGTGACTGGTGCCGTGCTTAGTTTCGTTAGGGGTTAACACCGCTGTATCGTCGGTTTTAAACACTTTTTAACTTTATACGCAGAAGCCGCTACGGCGGCTTGCGCGCTCCCTCTGCGGCATTTCCTATGTAGGCGCGCGCAACTATCGTGCGACGCAGCGCCGAAGCAGTGTCTGCTATAAAGTTTAAAAAAAAGTGTTAAAACCGCGATACCTCGGTTTTAACACTACGAACTAAGCACCGGCACCAGCTCCCGCTGACTGGTGCTCGTGTTGACAGCTTACAAACCTACATTTGAAATGGTAGTTTCCTTTAAACAAATGTTGTACGAATAAGTTAGTTTTTATATTTGAGAGACAGCATTACCTATTGTGTCTGTTTATATTTTTTACTGCTTATTACGTTTTATATCAGTTCCGGTAAAGGGGGCGATTTGATCTTTTGTTTTTTTCCTTTTTTTAATGTTTGAAACTTTTTTGATTTTTTTGTTTTACTTATTTTTTTTAGACCCCTAGGATACATTTACCCTAGATGTCCGAATCGTTCCTAGCCATATACTGTCAATTCCACGTGCCATCGTCTTTTAACGTGCCCGCCAGCGCACTCGGAGAGAAGAGGCAATATACCGCAAACCCACCTCTGTATTCAGAGGCTCTCCACCAATGAGCCCTCTTCACACACACAGTCCGAGTGTTAAGGGGTTAAAACCATTTTTTTCACATACCAGGGTATACGTTAGAGAGTCCTATGCACAATACTTCAGACAACACAAGAGATTATCCAGTTGCAGGGGGCCCCTGTTACAATAATGATCTCTGAGAAATCCTCTTCTATCTACCAGTGCAATTATGTACATCGTAACAGTAGCGATAACAGCTCTTGTTTACATAAAATCCACATATAGGCAAAAACCACTAAGCCCATAGCCTAGTGCAGTGATTGCAAAACACGTTTGGAGACAGAGTGCCCAAGCAGCTACAACCAAATTCTCACTGTATGTTGCAAGTGCAACCTGCCATTTAGCATTAACTTATTGATTCCCTGCTGTATCACAGGTTGTACTCGTATTGGGGTCCGTTAGTTTCCGACCAAACAATAGAAAGATGGGAAATTTTTGGTTTGTAGTTTTCCCCTCCCCCCCCCCAATGGTCCCCTGAAGAGGAAATCCAGAGGACCCCAGAGCAGGAGCTCCAATGACAATCCATCTCTATCCACCACACCTTTTCTGCTCCTCCTGTAGTCCTGGCATTGAAGGATGTCACTTTAAAATAACGCTAGCATGCACGTCCTGGGCTGTATTGGACCCAAGGAAAGCCTTGAGTCGTATCTGGCAACTCTGTGTGGGTGAAGGCCTGGGTGCCCACAGAAAGGGCTCTGAAGTGCCACCTCTGGCACCCGTGCCATAGGTTCGCCACATTTGCCTTAAGTGGGTAGAGGCTCTGTATCTCTATGGCAGATGGAGCTTGAGGTTTGGGTTTAAATCCCAGGCTGGGCAAAAATGTATTTATTTTATTATTGAGAACGATGGACTAATTAGGATGATTTAATGGTAGAAAATTTGGGGCGTGGCCAAGGAGGATTCGCTACGCTGCCGCCATTTTTAATCCTTCTTTCCCTTCCAAAATGTTTGGTAGATATGGTCATCGGTCCATACGAACACGCACTAGCACAAAGAGCCGAGCCGTTCACGTGAACAGCTTGTGAACTGATGTCTCACTAAACCCTCCCCTACCACTCGCCACATCCCCTTTGACCCGATAATATCAGGTTCAAAAAGTGGTTTGTAGGGGAGCCTGTTCAGAGGCAAACGAGCCAGCTCTTCTATGTGGGCGGAGCCTAATGAGCACTCACTAAGAAGAGATGTAATTCCCATCACTCTGCAAACTGTATTTTACAAAACCACCACCTGTTTGTTATCCTCTGGGTTTCTGGCCAATATAGCAAGGGGCAACTGCTAATCACACTATTTCTTATCAGTATTAGCAAATCTTATACATATGTCCACAGTGTAGCAGAGACCATAATACCTGTGACAAGGACTATTATTATATATATATATATATATATAAGCAGATGAGAGGGGTATATTACCTGGGGGCTGCACGTGTATATCATAGACCATATAACATGTGACATGACCTATATACTATATATATATATACAGCAGATAAGAGAGGGGGATTATTACCTGGAGGCCGCACAGTGTATACAGGACCATATAACATGTGACAGGACATATATATATACAGCATAAGAGAGGGGGATATTACCTATAGGCACGCACATTGTATACCTAGACATATAACATGTTCAGGACAGAATATATATATACAGCATATGGAAAGAGGGATATTAACCCTTGAGGCCGCACATGTGTGGACAGAGACCATATAAATTGCACAGGGGTACATATATATATATGCAGCAGATAAGAGAGGGGTATATTACGATATTACCTGAGGCTGCACAGTGTATACAGATACCGCATATAACATGTGACAGGACACATATAGATATATACGCAGATAAGAGAGGGGGAATTACCTGGAGCTGCACAGTGTATACAGAGACATATAACATGTGACAGACTAATATATACGAGAGATACGAGAGGGGGAATTACCCTGGAGGGCCGCACAGTGTAGACAGCGCCAGTACATGTGACAGGACATATGTATATATATTATATTATATTATACAGAGATGAGAGGGGGATTTACCTGGAGGCTGCACAGTGTAATACATATGACCATATACATGTGACAGGACATATTATATACAGCAATAATAGATGGGGATATTCCCTGGAGGCCTCACAGTGTATACAGAGACCCAGATAACATGTGACAGGACATATAGAGAATATAAAATATATATATATACCATCAGATAATCAGGGGGATTTACCCTGGAGGCGGCCGCACAGTGTAACAGAGACATAAACATGTACAGGACATAATATATAATATATAGATATATACAGCAGATAGAGGGGATATTACCTGGAGCTGCACAGTGGGTAAATACATAGACCATATAACATGTTGACATGACATATATAATATACAGCATATAAGAGAGGGGATATTCCCTGGGGGCAGCACAGTTTATACAGAGACCTATAAAACATGTGACCATGACATCTAATATATAAATAATACATATACAGCAGATAGAGAGGGTGAATTACCTGGGGGCCGGCACAGTTGGACAGAGACCAAGAACATGTGACAGGACATATTATATATATACATATATTACAGCATATCAGAGATGGGGATCTTACCTGGAGGCTGCACAGTGGGGACAGAGACCATATACATGTGACGGACATATAATTATTTATATACATTATATACAGCAGATAAAGAGGGGGTATACCTGCAGCCCGCATAGTGTGGAAGAATAGATCACCGGAAGCGAAAAGTAAAATACCCGAATTACCGGATAGAACTGCCAGGTGACATTCCTGTACAGGATAGATACTCATATACTGTAGAAGAATGGCCGACAGATCATCTTTCTAGTCTATAAAGTGTATGTGTGTGTATGTGGAGTTTGTTCCGTCCGCTAAAGGAAATCTGGGTTTAGATCACCAAATTTTGCACAGCCCGTCTCCTTTGACTCAGTGAATGTCATATAATAAGTTTTTGTCAACCCCACGCTTTCCAAATTCCCCTATTCACCCACATATATAGGAGCTATTGTTCTATGTTTGGTTTGCTGTTCTGCACAGATCATTCTAATTGAGCGCTGAGCAGTGATTGGTTTACTATAGGCAATGAGTATCAGATGCTTATGTGTGAGGTCAAGAAAATCAAGATTTTTGTGCGGCCTTATAGTCTGAAAAATACGGTATTATCAGATAATAGAGGAGGATATTACCTGGAGTCTGCACAGTTGAAACCAGACAATATATAGGATCATATTATTACACTCACAGGCCACTTTATTAGGTACACATGCTATACGGTTGGACCCCCCCTTTTGGGTGGGCTTTGTTTTTGCCTTCAGAACTGCTCAATTCTTTCGTGGCATAGATCAACAGGTTGCTGGAAGCTCCTCAGAGATTGTTCTCCATAGTGCTGATGCATCACACTTTGCCGCAGATTTGTCGCTGCAAATCATGATCGATCTCCCGTTCCAACCACATCCCAAATATGCTCTATTGTATTGATATCTTACTGTGGAGCCCTTTTGTGTCCGTGACCTCAATGTCATGTTCAAGAAACCATCGAGATGAGATTCCACGTTAGACATGGCGCATTCTCCTGTGAAAGTAGCCATCAGATGTTACAGGGTACATTGTGCTCATAAGGGATGACATGGTCATCAACATACTCAGTTAGGCTGTGGCGTTGTACCAAGGGGCCCAAAGAGTTCCAGAAAATATTCCTCACACCATGACACCACCACACCAGCCGACCGGTGATACAACCAGGCGGAGGATCCATTCTTTCATGTTGTTGACGCCAAATTCTGGACCCTACCATCCGAATGTCCAGCGAGAAATCGCGACCATCAGACCAGGCACCGTTTTTCCATCTTCTACTGTCCAATTTCGATGACTGTGTTCAAATGTAGCCTCAGTTTCCTGTTCTTAGCTGAAAGGAGTGGCCCCGTGTGGTCTTCTGCTGCTGTGCTGCCCAGCTTGCTCAAAGTTGGACGTACTCGTGCGTTCAAGAGCTCTCTGCCTACCTTGGTTGTAACGGGTGGCATTTGAGTCACTGTTGCCTTTCTATCAGCTCGACCATGTCTCCCATTCTCCTCTCCTGACCTCTGCATCAACAATGCATTTCCGCACAAATAACTGCCGTCAGTGGATGTTTTTTTCTTTCGAAGACCATTCTCTGGTACCCTAGAGATGGTTGTGCGGAAAATCCCAGTAGATCAGCAGTTTCTGAATAACCTCAGACCAGCCCTCTGGCACCAACAACCATGCCACGTTCACAGGCCAAACATCACCTTTCTTCCCTCTTCATACTGATGCTCGGTTTGAAACTGCAGGAGATATTGCGTTGACCAATGTCTACCTGCCTAAATGCCTGATTGCCGCCATGTGATTGGCTGAATAGATTAAGTGTAACGAGCATTGGACATGGGTACCTAATAAAGTGGCCGTGAGTGTATATCATACAACACGCGCATGCGAGGGCGGTTCAATAAGGTACCCGTATTAGACTATGAAGACACACCATTTTTTCCAAATTTTTTTTATTTTCAACATAGTCGCCTTTGGAAAGAAACCTTCTCCCACATTCCTGGCATTTTTTAACCCCCTGCCAAATATAGGATTTGTCGAACTCTCCAAATACTCTCTGTCTCGGGATAAGACTTCCTGCGTAAGTAAAATTTTTTCCCGTGAGCCATTTCTCTCATGTAAGGGGACCAAGAAAAAGTCCGTAGGGGAACCAACATCCGGGTGATAAGGGGTGCGGCGCAATTCTAACGCAATTATGGCGGTTTGGCGGCGACATCCTTCGGAATGCATGTGCTGGTGCGTTAATCGTGGTGAAACGCACTCTTTTCAATGCGCCGCGTCTCAAAACTCACTGTCAGTATTGTCTCGTGATCTTCTTCCTTTTTTTCTAAAAACCGTGAGGATGACGCCCGTTCATCAAAAAAATCCCCAAAAGCTCTTCCCTTCTTTGTAGCATTGCACCTGGAGAATAAATTGTTCTGAATGTTTCTGGTTGGGAATGATAATCCAGGTTCATCAACGTATCTCCTCCCGCATTTTTACCCATCCAAACAAAAAACTTACCGAACCGATACTGCTCTTTTTCCATCTTATGCGAGAATCCCGGTAACACTCTCACTCAAATGAAGGCTGCAATCCAAACTAACCAATCAATCATTCCTGCACCTCTGTTTTTACGTCATTTGAGAGATGGCACACACAGGGTAACACAATTCCCTCAAAATGCCCTCTGTTGGCCCAAAACAGGTACTTATTGAACCGCCCTCTATTATAAAGTCATGGTCAAGAAGTTTTGGAAATGACAACAATTCACATGATTGTGTTGCCCTCCGTGTTTGTCAGCATGTTTTATCACATACAGCTGAGATACAAGTGCAATCATTATGAGAAACAAAGCTTTTATGACAGTTAGAAGGAGGTACTCAGCGAGTCCTGGCGAGATTTACTTTCCTTGTCCAGTCGCATCCAGCGGCACGTTCACTAAATTCGTTGCGCAGGATGTCCACCAGGTGTCCGCTGCTACGGCTGAAGTCAGCGAGTTCACCTTCTCGGTCTCGTGTATCAGGTGCAATTCCTTTTCGACACAATTTTTTTTTAGAATTCTGCTTTTTTTCCGAATCCGACTGGGTTTTCCAGTGGCCACTCCCCCGCTATTAAGGTCGTGTGACATCCATTGTATACGCCACAATCCGATCACGAGCGCCACAAAATCCCGGGCAATTCGAAAAATCGTGAAACCTTGACAATTAACGGTATTTTTTTTTTTTAGTTTCACTAGTATCCACTTGTTGTGAACCTACACTTCTCCCAACGTTTTCCTGCCAATTTTTTTTAACCCGCTCCAAATATGTATTTTGCCGAACTCTCCAAATACTGTCTGTCCTCGGCAATTACTTCCTCGTTTAAGTTAAATAAATCGCTCCCCCGATTTGTGTCCGGTGGAAGCCGGCGATACGCCACAATCCCTGTCACCGCGCCAAATCCCGGGGTGCAATCAGTGCAATATCGAAAAAATTTGGGACCTGACGAAATGCGCGATTCGGACCCTTATAAATGAGCCCCAATATTTGCAGTGTTGACCCTGTGTTCTTCAGGACTGTTGCAATTCTCCCTGGCAATCTCACTTTCCACCTGTCTGACTGATAGTCCGTCCATTGCACAATCACTGCGCATTTGTCACAAGTGGTTGGGTTTTTTTGTCCCCCGTCCCTGATGAATTGACCACAAGTTCTCATGTATCAGAGATCCGGGATTTCCAGGCCTGGACCCAAAATCGCTCTGTTTTGTTCCCTGACAATTTTAGTTTCTCCCCTTCTTTATGGCAGGTGCCTCCATCATGCTGGCGAAGCAGTGCCATCCCAAACTGCTCCTGGAGGGTTGGGAAAGTTGCTCTTGGAGGTCATTTCTGGTGCCATTCTTTATTCATGGGAGGGTTTTTAGTGAAAGACCGTGAGAAGCCGATCTCCCTTTGCTGAAGCCGCCCCACACATGAATGGAATGTGTGCGAGAGGCTTTACAGTTGGCATGGAGACAAGCACTGGTGGGTCATTCAACTTGTCTTCTCCCAACAAGCTGTTTTCTCCAGATGTTCCAAAGCAGTCCACTCCTGCACCTCCTCAGAATATCATCTTTCCCTAAAACCTAATGCAGTAAGACTTGTAAAAATTAACATTGTAGCTTTTCCAAAACTTTGGCCAGTGACTGTATACATCAGATAAAGAGGGATATTACCAATTTCCCATTTCCTTAGGTCCGTGAGGCAAGCACGCACGTGATTCTTCCCCTAGGCACAACTCAAAAAGAACGGTTACCAACAGGGACACATTAAACAATTAGTGTCTTGGGCTTGACTCCACCTATATAAAGGCCGGAGCACACACACACCCTGTATGGTATAATAGCAAATAACGGTTCATCATTTAGGGTGGAAAGTTGTCTTCCTCACGGACTAAAATAATGGACATTTCGGTAATGCAAATTTCTCCTTCTTTTTCGTCCGTTCGGCCAGCAGTACTTATGGGGAGGATCTTAGTTGCCTGTTGGCAGCCCATATTGTGTAGGATGAAACCTTCGGAGGCAGAGAGTCATCCTGCAGAGATCTATAGACGAGGATGGAGAGGGCCACGTGCGGCTGCTGTATGACTGATTAGACGTGAACAGAGCTCAGCTAAAGAAGCTGATTGAGTTGGCTCTCAGCTGGTCGTAGAGGCTTCTGACCCGGAGAGACTCAACAGCATCTCATGGAGACAATGATCCAGTGGACAATTGCCCCCTTTTATACCCCACAAACGACTGGCCCTTTTTATTTTTTTTTCGATCCATTTACACACAAAAAGACTTCAAAAATCCTAACTTTTTTTATTTTTCCACAATAAAGAGCTCTACTGAGCTTATTTTCGCGTAACAATGCATCTTCATAGTTGACGTATTTAATTTCCCATGCGTTGACTGGAACGGAAAAAAAAATCCAAATGTCATGTAAATGGTGGAAAAACAACCATTGCGATGTTTTCTTTGTGTTGCTGTGGATATTATGGCTTTCATTGTACGCCCCAAATGACATGTCTGCTTTATACTTTGGGTCGCTACGATTACGTGGATACCAAATATGTATAGGTTTTATAATGTTTTCATACATTAAAGGAAACCTACCACTTGAAGTGGCAGGTTTCTGATGGAAATACCGGGCACCAGCCAGGTGAGATCAGGGTGAGCTTGGTGCCGGAGCTTATTTCGTTAGTGTTTAAACCGCGGTGTCGGCGGTTTAAACACTTTTTAAACTTTATATGCCGCGGCAGGAGGTACACGCTCATCGCTTACCATGCGCGCGGCTTCTCCTTCACATTCCTATGTAGCCGCGTGCACGGTAAGCGCCGAGCGCGTACCTGCCTGCGCCGTGCTATAAAGTTTTAAAAGTGTTTTTAAACCGCGACACCGCGGTTAACACTAACGAAAATAAGCTCCGGCACCAGCTCAGCCTGATCTGGTGCCCGGTATTTCCATCAGAAACCTGCCACTTCAAGTGGTAGGTTTCCTTTAAAACCTCCTGTACAAAATTTTTTTTTATTATTTTGCCATCTTCTGGTGCCAATAACTTTCATACTTTGGTGTATGGAGCTGTGGGTGGCGTCTTTTTTTTTTGCGACTTTTGATGGCTTTTCATTGCTATAATTTTTAGCACTGTGCGACCTTTTGATCACTTTTTATTAATTTTTTTATGTTTGTCAAATAGCAAAAAAATGCCATTTTCCACTTTGGGCGCTCTTTCCGTTACGGGGTTAAATGCAGTGAAAATACGTTATTATATTTTGATAGATCGGGCATTTTCGGATGCGGTGAAACCTAATGTGTTTATGATTTTTACTGTTCATTTATATCAGTTCTAGGGAAAGGGGGGATTTGAATTTTTTGGTTCTTTTTATTATAATTTTTTTTTCCTTTTTTTATTTTTACTATTTTTCAGACTCCCTAGGGTACTTTAACCCCTTAACGCTCTGCGCCGTAGCTCTACGGCGCAGAGGTATAAGGGATGTATGAAGAGGGCTCACGGGCTGAGTCCTCTTCATACAGAGGTGGGGGTTTTTGCATTTTGCACAAACCCCCACCGCTAATAACCGCGGTCGGTGCTTGCACCGTCGCGGCTATTTACCCTCTAAACGCCGCCGGCAAAGTCGCCGGCGGCGTTTAAAAACGGCGGCGCACGGGCGCCGCCATCTTTTTTTCGATCGCCACGCCCCCGAACGTCATCGGGGGCGGCTATCGGTACCAGGGTAGCCTCGGGTCTTCTTTTGACACAGGCTACATGGTTTATGCAGTTTCGTTACAATACCAGTGGCTCATTGTAATGTATGACTGAAAAAATGCCATATATTGCAATACTGTAGTATTGCATATGGTAGGAGCGATCTGACCATCTAGGGTTAATGTACCCTAGATGGTCTAAAAAAATAGTGAAAAAAAAAGTTTAAAAAATAAAAAAAATTAATAAAATATTAAAAGTTCAAATCAAAGTACAAACAGTAAAAATCACAGACATATTAGGTATCCCGCGTCCCAAAATGCCCGATCTATCAAAATATAAAAAACGGTTACGGGCAGCGGTGACCTCTGGGGCGGGAAATGGCGCCCAAATGTCCGAAATGCGACTTTTACACCTTTTTACATAACATAAAAAATGAAATAAAAAATCTCAAATGCGCACAACCTCAAATGGTAGCAATGAAAACGCCGGCTCATTTCGCAAAAATACCCCTCACACATCTCCGTACACCGAAGATGAAAAAGTTATTAGCGTCAGAAATGGAAAAATTTTTTTTTTCTTTTTGTACACGTCGTTGTAATTTTGAAAATGTATAAAACACAATAAAACCTGTATAAATTTGGTATCACCCGCGATCGCACCGAACCAAAGAATAAAGTAGGCATGTTATTTGGTGCGAAGAGTGAAGTCGTAAAAACTGAGCCACACAAACGTGACGCACGTGCGTGTTTTTTTTCAATTTTTCCACATTGTAATTTTTTTTCAGCTTCGCAGTACTGGCATGGAATAATAAATAACATCACGGGAAAGTAAAATTTGTTACGCACAAAATAGCCCTCACACACTCTGTACACTAAAAATGAAAAGTTTGATTTGAAGTTGAGAGCGAGAAATCAGCCAAAACCCCTGCGTCCTTAAGGGTTAAAGGAAACCTACCACTTAAAAGTGGTAGGTTTTTACACATATACATGCACCAGCTCAGGTGACTGGTGCCGAGCATATTTTGTTAAGGAACAAAGCCCCGATCTTAGATTATAAGTTATATTAACATATAACCGTCGCGCAGACCGCACTTCGCTCGGCGCCCCATGCACGCGCCCTGCGTGCGCCGTGTTCTGATGCAGTGAAGAGTCGGTGACGTCACCGAGCTCCCGGCACATGCGCGCCTGCGCAACTTAGCATGGGGAAACAGGCCGTGCTAATTTGCGCAGACGCGCGTGTGCCAGAGAGCTCGGTGACGTCACCGGCTCTCCTGCACTTCAGAATCCGGCGCACGCATGGGCGCGCGCATGGTGGGCCGAGCCCAAGTGCGGTGCGCCGAGGCAGGCTTAGGGTGATGCCACACATGGCATTTTTAGGCCGTTTTTAGTTTTGTAGAAAACGCATGCATTAAAAAAAACATCAGTTTTGTCCGGTCTTCCGAATTGCACAATTAAAATAGAAAAAACCGCATGCGATTTTTACAATCTGAAAACGACTAAAAACGCCATGTGTGGGGCATCACTCATAGGGACGGGCAGCAGCAGGGACATAGAGGGACTCGACCGCCCCCCTTAGCATTGCGGATGCGGCAGCTATGGTCAATAGGGCCAACAGGAGCGCGTGTTATGTGTTACCTGTGTGTGACATCACAGGAGCGCGTGTTATGTGTTACCTGTGTGACATCACGACGCTGGTTAAGTGTTACCTGTGTGTGACATCACAGCGCAGGTGTTATGTGTTACCTGTGTGGTGACATCACAGGAGCGCTTGTTATGTGTTACCTGTGTGTGTGACTCACAGGAGCGCGTGTGATGTTACCTGTGTGTGTGACATCACTGTCAGGACGCGTGTTATGTCACTGTGTGTGACATCAAGGGCGCGTGTTATGTGTCACCTGTGTGTGAACATCACAGGAGCGCGTGTTATGTTCACCTGTGTGTGACTCACAGGAGCGCTTGGTTGTGTTCCTGTGTGTGACATCACAGGACGCTTGTTATGTGTTACCTGTGTGTGACATCACAGGAGCGCGTGTTATGTGTTACCTTATGTGACATCACAGGAGCGCTGTTATGTGTTAACTGTATGTGACATCACAGGCGCGCGTGTTATCTGTTACCTATTGTGACATCACAGGAGACGTGTTATGTGTACCTGTGTGTACATCACAGAGCGTGTGTTTATGTGTTTACTCGTGAGTGACATCACAGGAGCGCGTGTTATGTGTTACCTGTGGTGACATCACAGGAGCGCGTGTTAGGTGTTTCCTGTTGTGATGACATCACAGGAGCGCGTGTTATGTGTTACCTGTTTGACATACAGGAGCGAGTTTATGTGTTCCTGTGTGTGACATCACAGGAGGGCGTGTTATGTGCTACCTGTATGTGACATCACAGGAGCGTGTGTTATGTGCTACCTGTATGTGACATCACAGGAGGGCGTGTTATGTGCTACCTGTATGTGACATCACAGGAGCGTGTGTTATGTGCTACCTGTATGTGACATCACAGGAGCTAATGTGCGGGGCTCTATGCTCACCTGCAGCTTCTTCTCCCTCCAGACTAATGCTGTCCCCTGTGTGTCCTGTGTGGGGCGCTGTGCTCACCTGCAGCTTCATCTCTGTCCAGACTAATGCTGCCCCCTGCGTGTCCTGTGTGGGGCGCTGTTCTCACCTGCAGTTCCATCTCCCTCCAGTCTAATGCTGTCCGCTGTGTGGGGCGCTGTTCTCACCTGCAGTTCCATCTCCCTCCAGTCTAATGCTGTCCCCTGTGTCCTGTGGGCGCGTTCTCACCTGCTGCTCACATCTCCCTCCAGACTATGCTGTCCCCTGTGTGTCCTGTGTGGGGCCTGTGCTCACCTGCAGTTCATCCCCTCCAGACTAATGCTGTCCCTGTGTGTCCGTGTGGGGCCTGTGCTCACCGCAGCTTCTCCCTCCAGTCTAATGCTGTCCCCTGTGTGTCCTGTGTGGGGCGCTGTTCTCACCTGCAGTTCCATCTCCCTCCAGACTAATGCTGTCCCCTGTGTGTCCTGTGTGGGGCGCTGTGCTCACCTGCAGTTCCATCTCCCTCCAGTCTAATCTGTCCCCTGTGTGTCCTGTGTGGGGCGCTGGCTCACCTGCAGCTCTCATCTCCTCCAGTCTAATGCTGTCCCCCTTGTGTGGCGCTGTGCTCACCGGCAGCTCATATCTCCCTCCAGACTAATGCTGTCCCCCTGTTTTCCCTGTTGGGGCGCTTTGCTCACCTGCAGCTTCCATCTCCCTCCAGACTAATGCTGTCCCCTGTGTGTCCTGTGTGGGGCGCTGTGCTCACCTGCAGCTCTATCTCCCTCCAGTCTAATGCTGTCCCCTGTGTGTCCTGTGTGGGGCGCTGTTCTCACCTGCCAGTTCCATCTCCCTCCAGTCTAATGCTGTCCCCTGTGTGTCCTGTTGTGGGCCTGTTCTCACCTGCAGTTCATCTCCCTCCAGTCTAATGCTGTCCCCGTGTGTCCTGTTGGGTCGCTGTCTCACCTGCAGTTCCATCTCCTCCAGACAATGCTGTCCCCTGTTGTCCTGTGTGGGCGCTGTTCTCACCTGCATTCCATCTCCCTCCACTAATGCGTCCCCTGTGTGTCCTGTTGGGGCGATGTGCTCACCTGCAGCTTCATCTCCCTCCAGACTATGCTGTCCCTGTGTGTCGTGTGGGGCGCGTGCTCACCTGCAGCTTCATCTCCTCCACTAATGCTGTCCCTGTGTCCGTCGTGCTAGGAGACGGCGCTGTTCTCACTGCAGCTCCAGATGCCATATCCGCTCCTCAGCTGCAGCCAGAGATATATTTTCCCTCAGAGCCATGGAGACCCCCGCGGGAGGTGAGGGGAGAGGAGGGATCAGTCTCCTCCCCATCCTGGCGGGTGTCAGGCGGCTCCTGGAGTCTCTCACACTCTGAGGTGATGGAGATGCGGAGAGAAAATGGCCGCGGAGTGCAGAAGCAGCCATGAGGGAGAGGGCGGTGAAGACGAGGGGCGGGGTTATGGAGTGTGAGGTGTGAGAGAGCAGTGCCTGAGGAGAAGATGATCTGGGAGAAGGTGATGGGCGGGAATCACATAATGGCGGCTCTATAGTGTGGGAGAAGCCCCAGCGGTTTCCTGTGTTAATACATGTAGCAGGGGAGGGACAACCCTTTCAGGACCCAGCATTATGACATTATTAGTGGATTACTTGTGAGGAGATATGTGTGCTTATATATAAGTGAGGTATCTCTCCCTGTGACAGGACAGGACTTCCATTATTATCCTGAACCCCATGACACGTCATTAGTTGTCAGGTAAGTGGCTGTGACTCCAGGCTCATATGTTCTGGTACATATCAGCCCCAGGTAACTATGAGTAATACAGCACTCACTAAACTCCACTCTGTTATCCTCCTGCAGGGGGTAATAACAGCGCTCACTACTCGTTACTCCTCCTTGCACGGGGGTAATACAGCGCTCACTACTCTGTTACTGCCTCCTGGCCGGGGGTAATACAGCACTCACTACTCTGTTACTCCTCCTTCACCGGGGGTATACAGCACTCACTATTCTGTTACTCCTCCTGGCAGGGTGTAATCAAGCTCTCCTCTCTTCTGATACTCTCCTGGCGCGGTGTAATACAGCTCTCACTACTCTGTTACACCTCCTGGCCAGGGGTTGATACAGCACTCACTACTATGATACTCCTCCTGTCCCGGGGGTAATCAGCACTCACTTACTCGTGCTTACTTCCCTCCTGGCGTACCGGCACGCGAAGGGGGGAGATCGCGCAAAAAACCGGCGGGGGTACAAGGCCCGGCTTCTATGTCGGACGGCTTGTTGTAGGACCGGGGTCACCCTTATTTGCCTCAAACTGCCTCAATTCTTTCTTTCGTTGCTCTAGATACACCACCGGTCTGGACAGCTCCTCGAGGATTTTGCTCCTATTGCCTGATGGCATCCCACCTTGCCTCAGATTTGTCGCTGCGAGCACAATCCATGAATGCAAATCTCCGTTCCACCACAAGTCCAACTATTGCTCTATTTGCTTGTGTCATCTATGTTGACTGTTAGGCCAGTTGTGTCCAGTGAACCTATTGTCATGTTCCAAGCAACCATCTGAGATGATTCCAGCTTTATGCATGGCGCATTTCCGCTGACAGTAGCCCTCATATGTTTAAAGGGTACTTTGTGTCATCACAGATGGAATTGTCCCAACAATACTCAGGTAGGCTGTGGCCGTTTTACCAAGGGGCCCAATACGCCAAAGAAATATTCCCCACACATGTGACACCCACCACCACATCCTGACCCGTGATACAAAGTCAGGATGGATCCACCAGCTTTCCATGTTGTTGACGGCCCAAATTCGACCTAGCCAACCATCCGATGATGTCGCAGCAGAAATCGAGACTCATACGACCAGTCAAACGTTTTCCAAAATCTTTCTACTTCTGTCCAATTTCGATGAGCTTGTCAACATGTTAGCCTCAGTTTCCTGTATCTTATCTAAGGAGTGCAAACCCCGGTTTGGTCTTCTGGCTGCTTAGCCCCTCTGCCCTCAAAGTGTTGGACTACTGTGCGTTCAGAGATGCTCTTCTGCCTCCCACCTTGGTTGTCACGGTGGCGATTTGAGTCAATGTTTGGCACTTTCTACAGCTCGAACCAGTTCTATCTGCCCCTTCTCCTCTGACCTCTGTCCTCAACAAGGCATTTTCCTTCGCCCACCAACTGCCGCTCCGTGGATGTTTTTTTCTTTTCGGACCATTCTCTTGTTTTAAACCCTAGAGATGGTTGTGCGGAAAACATCCCAGTAAGATCAGCAGTTTCTGAAATACTCAGACACAGTCCCTTCGGTCACCAACACCATGCCACTTTCAAGGCCAAATCAACCTTCCTTTTCTTCTTCCCATACTGATTCTCGGTTTGAAACTGCATGAGATTGTCTTGAACCATTCTACCTGCCTAAATGCACTGAGTTGCCGCCATGTGATTGGCTGATTAGAATTAAAATTGTTAACGTCAGTTGGACCTCGATGTACCTCATAAAGTGGGCCGGTGATGTATATTACTACCCACACGCGCTGCGAGGGGCGGTTCCATAGTACCCGTGTTATGACATGGATACACAAACACTAACCATTTTTCCCAATTTTTTTTTTTATTTTTCACATAATTGCCTTTGGAAAGATCACTTCTCCCAACATTTCCTGCCAAATTTTTTTTAACACCTGCCAAATATAGGAATTGTGTCGAACTCTCCAAAATCCAGCGTCGTCTGGAATGACTTTCCTCGTATAAGTAACATGTTTCCGTTAAGCCCTTCTTCATGTAAGGAACAAGAAACAGTTCGTAGGACCCAAATCGGGTGAATAATGGGGTGCGGCGCAATTTTCATAACTCAATTAATGCGTTGGCGGCGACAACTTGCGGATGCATGTGGCAGGTGCGTTATCGTGGTGAACCACACGCTTCTGTTTCAAATGGCGGGCCAAGGGGAGTTCGTCTCACACTCACTGTAGTATTGATCTAGTGATCTTTTTTATCTTCTTTTTTTCTAAAAAATCCGGAGGATTACGCCGTTCGCATCCCAAAAAGTCTTCGCCTTCTTTGGAGCAGATTCACCTGGAGAAATAAATTGTTTCGAATTTTCTTCTGTGTGTAATGGATGAATCCATGTTTCATCAACGGTATCCTCCTCCATTTTATTAAACCCATCCCAAAAACGAAAAAGCGCAATTACCCGTAAGATCTGCCTTTTCCATCTTAGCGATAAATCACGGAACACGTCCTCCTCAAAATGGCTGCCAAATCCAAACTAAACCAATCAACAGTCCTGCAATGTGTTTATAAAACCGTCATTTGATATATGGCAACACACATGGTAACACCAACTTCCCTCAGAATGCCCTCTGTTGTCAAACACAGGTCTTATTGAAACCCCCTCATATAAGGCTGGTCAAATTTTTTGAGAATGACACCAAATATCACATGATTGTTGCCTCTGGTTTTCAATGTTTTATCACATATAGAGATACAAGTGCAATCATATAATGAGAAACAAAAGCTTTTATGGACATTAGAAGAGTTATTACTCGCAGCGAGTCAATGCGCAGATTTACTTACCTGGTCCATTCGCGATCCAGCGGCACGTTCACTAGAGTCGTGCGCATGATGTCCACCAGGTTGTCGCGCTACGCTAGTCCGCCGCGGAGTTCCCACCGTTCTCGGTCTCGGGTGTGCGAGTGCAATTCTTGCGACACCATTTTTTTTTATAAATCTGCGTTTTTTCTTTGCGAATCCGACGGGTTTTCCGATGGCCCTCCCCTCCCCCCGATGTTAAGGTCGTGTGAAAGCCTTGCGTAACCCACAAATCGCGATCACGAGCGCCCACAATCCCGGGCAATTTTCGAAAATTTCGGGAATCCTGACATATAACAGGTCGTTTTTTTTTTGTTTTTTATTTTTCAACATCGTCCATTTGGAAACTCCCCTTCTCCCCCTCCCCCCACGTTCCTTCCATTTGTTTTTAAACCCCTCCCCAATATGGGATTTGCCGAACTCCCAAATATTCGTCTCGGCAATGACCTTCCTCGGTTACGTTACATTAAAATCGCCTCCCCCTCCCCGATTTTTGTCGTGTGGAAGCCGGCGATACGCCACATCCGTCACGTCGCGCCAAAATCCCGGTGGCAATTCAGTCGCAATCGTAAAAATTTGGGAAACCTACGAAAATGCGCATTCGGAACCCTTAGTAATGAGCCCCAATATTTGCCAGTGTTGCCCTTGTCTTTCATGACCTGAGCCATTCTCCCTTGCAGATCTCACTCGACCTTCTGACTGGATAGCCGTCCATGCCTCACATCACTCACGACTGCTGCATTTGGGTCACAATGTGTTTGGGTTTTTGTTTGTCCCCCTCCGTCGTCCTCCCCTCCCCCCCTCTCCTGATGATTGACCACAAGTCTCAATGTATACGATCCGGGGGAGTTTCCAGCATGACCCCAAAATCCTCTCTTTTTTTGTTCCCTGAGCAATTTAGTGTCTCCCTTTGTTTATGGCAGGGTCTCCATCATGCTGGAGACGGCTGCTCATCACCAAACTGCTCCTGGGGGTTGGGAGAAGTTGCTCTTGGGAGGTCTTCTTGTTGCCATTCTTTAGTCATGGAGGTGTTTTTTAGAAGACCGTGAGATAGAGCCGATTCCCTTGGCTGGAGGAAGCCGCCCCACACCTGAATTGGTTCAGAGGGCTTTACATGTGGCATGAGGACAAACTGGTTGGATATTCACCTTGTCTTCCCCTCCCAACACACTTTTTCGCAATGTTCCAAGCAGTCCACCCTCCCTTCCCTGCACCTCCTGCCGAATTCAGTCTTTCCCTAAAACCTCAATGCAGTAGACTTTGACATTACCATTTGTATCGTTCTCAAACTTTTGGCCATGACTGGTAACAGTCAGATAAGAGAGAGGGATATTACAATTTTCCATTTCCTTTAGTCCGTGAGGCAAAGCACGCACGTGATTCTTCCCGAGGCCCACCACTCAAATGAAGAACAGGTTACCAAGTCAGTAGGAGAACAATGAAACAATTGGGTCGTGGCTGACTCCCCGATAAAGGCCGGAGCACACACAACAAACCCTTGTATGGTATAATAGCAATACGTTTCATCTTTAAGGGTGGGAAAGTGTGCTTCCCCCTCACGGACTAAAATACATGGACATTGGTAGCAAATTTCTCTCTTTTTTTCGTCCGTCATCTGCAATCAGTACTTATGGGTAAGGGATCTTAGTGCCTGTTGCCGCAACCATATTGGTAGGATTAAACCTTCGGAGCAAGAGTTCCATCCGCAGACGATCGATAGACGCGATTGAGAAGGAAGGACCAACGTGCTTTTGCTCTGTAGGACTGGATGACGTGACGAGCTCAGATAAGAAGCTGATGTATAGTTGGCTTCGCTGTCTAGAGCTTTCATGACCAGGAGAGACGCCACACATCATCTCATGGAGACAATGATCCAAGTGGGACAATTTGGCCCCCCCCTTTTTGACAATAACCCCAAACGCCGGCCCCTTTTTTAGTTTTCTTTCGATCCATTTTTACAAAACACACGTCAAAAATCTCGTAACTTTTTTATTTTCCCACATAACAGACGTCTATGCGGCTTATTTCTGCGTACAATTGCCTCATATTGACTTTTTAATTTTCCCAGCCGTGTACTGGAAGGTCGGAAAAAAAATCCAAATGCAGTGAAAATGTAAAAACAAATTGCTATTTTTTCTGGTGGGCGTGGATATTATGGCTTTCATGTACGCCCCAATGACATGGTCTGCTTTATACGACTTTTGGGTCCCTAGAAACGATTACGTGGAACCAAATATGTATCGGGTTTTATACATGGTTTTCATACATTCAGAAACCTACCACTTGAAGTGGCAGTTTGCTGAGGGAAATAGCCGGGCACCTAGCTTCAGGTGAGATCGTGTGACTGGTTGCCGGAGCTATTTTCGTTAGTTGTTTTTAAACCGCGGTGTCGCGGTTTTTAAACCCTTTTTAAACTTTATAGCCGCTCCGGGATGGTAACACACGCTCAGCGCTTACGCATGCGCGCGGCTTCTCCTTCCTTCCTATGTAGCCGCGTGCACGGTAACTGCCGACGCGTACCTGCCTGCGCCGGCTATAAAATTTCAAAGTGTTTTAAACAGCGACCCCGCGGTTTTTAAAACCTAACGCAAAAGCCTCCGGCACCAGCTCAGCCTGATCTGGTTCCCGTATTTCCATCAAGAAAACTGCCTACTTCAAGTTGTAGGTTTCCCGTTTAACCTCCTTTACAAATTTTTTTTTAATTATTTTTTGCCATCTTCTGGTGGTGCCAATAACTTTCATACTTTTGGTGTATGGAGCGTTGGTGGGCGTCTTTTTTTTTTTTTTGCGACTTTTGATGGAGTTTTCATTGCTATAAGATTTTTTAGCACTGTGCGACCTTTTGATCACTTTATTATTAATTTTTTTCTGTTTCAAAATAGCAAAAAAACTGCCATTTTCCTTTGGCCGCTAGTTTTCCGTTACGGGGTTTAATGCAGTGAAAATACGTTATTATTGTTGTATAGCATGGATCGGAGCATTTTCGTATGCGGTGGATCCCTAATGTGGTTAATGCTTTTTTACTGTTCATTTATCTATCAGTTCTAGGGAAGGGGGGGTTGAATTTTTTTGGTTCTTGTTAATATAATTTTTTTTCCTTTTTTCTTTTACTATTTTTTTTCATTTCCAGACTCCCTAGGTTACTTAAACCCCTTAACGCTCTGGCTGTGTGCGCCGTAGCTCTACGGCCGCAGAGTATAATGGATGTATGAAGAGGGGCCCTCCACGGGCTGAGTCCCTCTTCATACAGAGGTGGGGGGTTTTTTGCATTTTCACAAAACCCCTCACCGCTAATAACCGCGTTCGTGCTCTTGCACCGATCGCGGCTATTAAACCCTTCTAAACGGAGCCCCGCCGGCAAGTCCCTTCGGCGTTTAAAAAGACGGGCGGCGCCGGGCGCCGCCATCTTTTTTTTCGATCGCCCGCCCCCGACGTCATCGGGGGGGCGGCGATCGTTACCGGTTATCCTCGTGTCTTCTTTTGACACGAGGCTACAATGTTTATGCATTTTCGTTACAATGACCATGGCTCATTGTAATATGTATGACTGCAAAAAAATGCCATATATTTCACTACTGTAGTATTGCAGTATATGGTGGAGCGTCTGAACCATCTGGTTAATGATGTAACTCCAGATGGGTCCTAAAAAAAATTGAAAAAAAAGTTTAAAAAATAAAAAAAATTAATAAAATATTAAAAGTTCAAATCGCAGTCAACATAAAAAATCACCGAACATATTAGGTATCGCCCGCCGCGTCAAAATGCCCGCTCTATCAAAATATAAAAAACGTTTAACGGGCAGCGGGGACCTCTGGCGTGGAACTGGCGCCCAAATGTCCAATGATGCGACTTTTTACTACACCTTTTTTACATACACTAAAAATAAATAAAAAATGATCAAAATGTCTGCACATACCTCAAAATGGTAGCAATAACAACGCCTGCTCATTTCGCAAAAACTTACCCCTCAACATCTCATCTCCGAACACCACCGCAGTTGAAACGTTAAGCGTCATAAGTGGCAAAATTTTTTTTTTTCTTTCTTTTTGTACACATTCGTTTAATTTTTGGAAAATTATTAAAACACAATACAACCGTATAAATTGGGGTATCCCCCGCGATCGCAACAACATAACCGAACCAAGAATAAAGTAGGCATGTTATTTGGTTCTAATGAGTGCAAGTCTTAACGAGTCCCACAGAACGTGACGCCTGTGCGTTTTCTTTTTTCATTTTTTCCACATGTGGAATTTTTTTTCAGCTTCGCATTACATGGCATGTGAAAATAAATAACATCACGGAAAGTAAAATTTGTTACGCCAAATAAGCCCTCACCCAGCTCTGTACACAGTAAAAATGAAAGTTATGATTTTTGAGTTGGAGAGGCGAGAAATCAGTGCTGAAAAAAAAAAAACCCGCTTCCTTAATGGGTTAACGGAACCTACAACCACTTAATAGTGAGGTTTATACCCATATAGCAAGTGGCACCACTCAGGGTGAGCTGTGCCGGAGCGTATTTTGTTAGGAACAAGCCCCCGATCTTAGAATTAAAGTTATATTTAACATATACTCGGCTGCCAAGACCCGCACTTTGCGCCCTCTCGGTCACCACTCGCGCCCATTGCGTGCGCCGTGTTCGGAAGTGCAGGAGAGTCGGTACGGTCACCGAGCTTCTCCGCACATGGCGCGCGCGTAGTGAGTGCTGTATTACCCCCGGCCAGGAGAAGTAACAGAGTAGTGAATGCTGTATTACCCCCGGCCAGGAGAAGTAACAGAGTAGTGAGTGCTGTATTACCCCCGGCCAGGAGAAGTAACAGAGTAGTATGTTCTGTATTACCCCCGGCGAAGGAGGAGTAACAGAGTAGTGTGTGCTGCATTACCCCCTGCCAGGAGGAGTATCGTAGTAGTGAGAGCTATATTACCCCCTGCCAGGAGGAGTAACAGAATAGTGAGTGCTGTATTACCCCCGGTGAAGGAGGAGTAACAGAGTAGTGAGTGCTGTATTACCCCCTGCCAGGAGGAGTATCATAGTAGAGAGAGCTATATTACCCCCTGCCAGGAGGAGTATCAGAGTAGTATGTTCTGTATTACCCCCGGTGAAGGAGGAGTAACAGAGTAGTGAGTGCTGTATTACCCCCGGTGAAGGAGGAGTAACAGAGTAGTGAGTGCTGTATTACCCCCTGCCAGGAGGAGTAACAGAGTAGTGAGTGCTATATTACCCCCGGCCAGGAGGAGTAACAGAATAGTGAGTGCTGTATTACCCCCGGCCAGGAGGAGTAACAGAATAGTGAGTGCTGTATTACCCCCGGTGAAGGAGGAGTAACAGAGTAGTGAGTTCTGTATTACCCCCAGCCAGGAGGAGTAACAGAGTAGTGAGTTCTGTATTACCCCCAGCCAGGAGGAGTAACAGAGTAGTATGTTCTGTATTACCCCCAGCCAGGAGGAGTAACAGAGTAGTGAGCGCTGTACTACCCCCGGCCAGGAGGAGTAACAGAGTAGTGTGTGCTGTATTACCCCCGCCAAGGAGGAGTAACAGAGTAGAGAGTACTGTATTACCCCGGGCCAGGAGGAGTAACAGAGTATTGAGTGCTGTACAACCCCCTGCCAGGAGGAGTAACAGAGTAGTGAGAGCAGTATTACCCCTTGCCAGGAGGAGCATCATAGCAGTGAGAGCTATATTACCCCCTGCCAGGAGGAGTAACAGAATAGTGAGTGCTATATTACCCCCGGCCACGAGGAGTAACAGAATAGTGAGCGCTGTACTACCCCCGGCCAGGAGGATTAACAGAGCAGTGAGTGCTGTATTACCCCCGTCAAGGAGGAGTAACAGAGTAGTGAGTGCTGTATTACCCCCAGCCAGGAGGAGTAACAGAGTAGTATGTTCTGTATTACCCCCGCCAAGTAGGAGTAACAGAGTAGTGAGTGCTGTATTACCCCCGGCCAGGAGGAGTGAACGTGGCATGGTTGTTGGTGCCAGAAGGGCTGGTCTGAGTATTTCAGAAACTGCTGATCTACTGGGATTTTCACGCACAACCATCTCTAGGGTTTACAGAGAATGGTCCGAAAAAGAAAAACCATCCAGTGAGCGGCAGTTCTGTGGGCGGAAATGCCTTGTTGATGCCAGAGGTCAGAGGAGAATGGACAGACTGGTTCGAGCTGATAGAAAGGCAACAGTGACTCAAATCGCCACCCGTTACAACCAAGGTAGGCAGAAGAGTATCTCTGAACGCACAGTACGTCCAACTTTGAGGCAGATGGGCTACAGCAGCAGAAGACCACACCGGGTGCCACTCCTTTCAGCTAAGAATAGGAAACTGAGGCTACAATTTGCACAAGCTCATGGAAATTTGGACAGTAGAAGATTGGAAAAACGTTGCCTGGTCTGATGAGTCTCGATTTCTGCTGCGACATTCGGATGGTCGGGTCAGAATTTGGCGTCAACAACATGAAAGCATGGATCCATCCTGCCTTGTATCAACGGTTCAGGCTGGTGGTGGTGGTGTCATGGTGTGGGGAATATTTTCTTGGCACTCTTTGGGCCCCTTGGTACAACGCCACAGCCTACCTGAGTATTGTTGCTGACCATGTCCATCCCTTTATGAGCACAATGTACCCTGTAACATCTGATGGCTACTTTCAGCAGGATAATGCGCCATGTCATAAAGCTGGAATCATCTCAGACTGGTTTCTTGAACATGACAATGAGGTCACTGGACACAAATGGCCTCCACAGTCACCAGATCTCAATCCAATAGAGCATCTTTGGGATGTGGTGGAACGGGAGATTCGCATCATGGATGTGCAGCCGACAAATCTGCGGCAACTGTGTGATGCCATCATGTCAATATGGACCAAAATCTCTGAGGAGCTTCCAGCACCTTGTTGTATCTATGCCACAAAGAACTGAGGCAGTTCTGAAGACAAAAGGGGGTCCAACCCGTTACTAGCATGGTGTACCTAATAAAGTGGCCGGTGAGTGTATATATACACAGCAGATAAGAGAGGGGGATATTACCTGGAGGCTGCACAGTGTGGACAGAGACCATATAACAGGACATATACACACATATATGTATAATGTCCTGCTATATACACACACAAATTTTTTATTTTTTTTTTCAACATAGTCGCCTTTTAGAAAGATACACTTCTCCCAATATTCCTGCCATTTTATAAAACTATAGGATTTGTTGAACTCTCTAAAATACGACTCTGTCTCGGGAATGACTTCCTCGTTTAAGTAACATTTTTTCCCGTAAGCCATTTCTTCACGTTGGGGAACAAGAAAAAGTCGTAGGGAGCCAGATCGGGTGAATACGGAGGTGCGACAGCAATTCATAACGCAATTCATGCAGTTTAGCAGTGATAACACCGGATGAATGTGCTGGTGCGTTATCGTGGTAAAACAGCACCTTCTTTTTCAAATGCGGCCGCGTCTCCTTTTTTTTGTTGAACCTTTCCAATAACTCACTGCAGTATTGTCAAGTGATCGTTCTTCCTTTTTCTAAAAAAAATCCATGAGGAAGACACCGTTCGCATCCCAAAAAGTCTTCGCCTTCTTTGGAGCAGATTCACCGGGAGAAATCCATTGTTTTGATTGTTGCTTAGTTTCTGGTGTGTAATGATGAATCCAGGTTTCATCAACGGTGACAACTCAACGCAAAAACTCCTCTGGATCTCGCTTAAATTGCTCCAAACACTGCTTCCAAGTTACCAGCCGCGTCCACTTGTTGTCCACCTTGAGCAATCGTGGCTCCCATCAGATCGACAATTTTTTCATCGCCATTAATCATGTAAAATATTAATTGCCGGTACGGTGGACGCACCTACGGCCTCTGCTACTTCGCGCACTTTTGTTCGTCGATCAGCGAGTATCAAATTGTGGACTTTTTGAAGGATTTCCTCAGTAACAATGTCTGCCAGCCGTCCTGGTTGCTCCTCATCATAAACGGATGTTTGCCCACCAGTGAACAGTGCTGCTGCAACAGGCGACTAAGATCCCTCCCCATAAGTACTGCTTGCCGAACGGACGAAAAAGGAGGAGGAAATTTTCTTACCGAAATTTCCATTTCTTTTAGTCCGTGAGGCAGCACAACTTTCCCGCCCTTAAATGATGAAACGTTACTGCTATATACCATACAAGGGTTGTGTGTGTGCTCCGGCCTTATATAGGTGGAGTCAGCCAAGACACTAATTGTTTAATTGTCTCCTACTGCTTGGTAACCTGTTCTTTTTTGAGTTGTGCCTAGGGGAAGAATCACGTGCGTGCTGCCTCACGGACTAAAGGAAATGGAAATTGTAATATCCCTCTCTCTTATCTGCTGTATACAGTCATGGCCAAAAGTTTTGAGAAAGATACAAATGTTAATTTTTACAAAGTCTACTGCATTAGGTTTTAGGGAAAGACTGATATTCTGCAGGAGGTGCAGGGAGTGGACTGCTTTGGAACATCTGGAAAACAGCTTGTTGGGAGAAGACAAGTTGAATGATCCCACCAGTCTTGTCTCATGCCACCTGTAAAGCCTCTCGCAACCATTCATGTGTGGGGCGGCTTCTCAGCCAAGGGAATCGGCTCTCTCACGGTCTTTCCTAAAAACACCTCCATGAATAAAGAATGGCACCAGAATGACCTCCAAGAGCAACTTCTCCCAACCCTCCAGGAGCAGTTTGGTGATGAGCAATGCCTTCTCCAGCATGATGGAGCACCTGCCATAAAGCAAAGGGGAGAACTAAATTGCTCAGGGAACAAAACAGAGAGATTTTGGGTCCATGGCCTGGAAACTCCCCGGATCTTATCCCATTGAGAACTTGTGGTCAATCATCAGGAGACGGGGGACAAACAAAAACCAACACATTGTGACAAAATGCAGCAGTGATTGTGCAGGAATGGACGGCTATCAGTCAGAAGGTGAGTGAGATCTGCCAGGGAGAATTGCAAGGTCCTGAAGAACAAGGGTCAACACTGCAAATATTGGGGCTCATTTACTAAGGGTCCGAATCGCGCATTTTCGTCAGGTTTCCCAAATTTTTTCGATTTGCACTGAATTGCCCCGGGATTTTGGCGTATCGCCGGCTTCCACACGACAAAAATCGGGGGGCGATTTAATTTAACTTAAACGAGGAAGTCATTGCCGAGACAGACGTATTTTGGAGAGTTCGGCAAATCCCATATTTGGGAGGGGTTAAAAAAAATTGGCAGGAACGTTGGGAGAAGTGTATGTTTCCAAAAGTGGACTATGTTGAAAACTAAAAAAAAAAAATATCCTGTTATATTGTCAGGTTTCCCGAATTTTTCGAATTGCCCCGGGATTTTGGCGCTCGTGATCGGATTGTGGCGTATCGCAATGGCTTTCACACGACCTTAATCGGGGGGAGTGGCCATCGGAAAACCCGTCGGATTCGGAAAAAACGCAGAATTTCTAAAAAAAAAATTGTGTCGCAAGAATTGCACTCGCATACACCGAGACCGAGAAGGTGAACTCCGGCGGACTTCAGCGTAGCAGCGACACCTGGTGGACATCCTGCGCACGACTTTAGTGAACGTGCCGCTGGATCGCGACTGGACCAGGTAAGTAAATCTGCGCCATTGACTCGCTGCAGTAACTCCTTCTAACTGTCCATAAAAGCTTTTGTTTCTCATTATATGATTGCACTTGTATCTCTGTATGTGATAAAACATCTGACAAACCAGAGGGCAACACATCATGTGATATTTGTGTCATTCTCAAAACTTTTGACCATGACTTTATATATGAGGGCGGTTCAATAAGTACCTGTGTTTGACAACAGAGGGCATTCTTGAGGGAAGTTGGTGTTACCATTGTGTGTTGCCATCTCTCAAATGACGGTAAAACAAGTTGCAGACTGATTGATTGGTTAGTTTGGATTTGGCAGCCATTTGAGTGAGACGTGTTCCGTGATTCTCGCTAAGATGGAAAAAGCGCAGTATCGTTCGGTAATTTGCTTTTTGTTTTTGGATGGGTAAAATGCGAGGAGATACCGTTGATGAAACCTGGATTCATCATTACACACCAGAAACATTCAGAACAATTTATTTCTCCCAGTGAATCTGCTCCAAAGAAGGCGAAGACTTTTTGGGATGCGAACGGCGTCATCCTCACGGATTTTTTAGAAAAAAGAAGAACGATCACTAGACAATACTACAGTGAGTTTGAGACGCGGCCGCATTTGAAAAAGAAGGTGCTGTTTCACCACGATAACGCACCAGCACATGCATCCGAAGTTGTCGCCGCCAAACCGCATTAATTGCGTTATGAATTGCTGCCGCACCCCCTTATTCACCCGATTTGGTTCCCTACGACTTTTTCTTGTTCCCTTACATGAAGAAATGGCTCACGGGAAAAATTTTTACTTATACGAGGAAGTCATTCCCGAGACAGAGATGTATTTTGGAGAGTTCGACAAATCCTATATTTGGCAGGGGTTAAAAAAAATTGGCAGGAATGTTGGGAGAAGTGTATCTTTCCAAAAGGCGACTATGTTGAAAAATAAAAAAAAATTTTGGGAAAAAATGGTGTCTTCATTTCTAACACGGGTACTTATTGAACCGCCCTCGCATGCGCGTGTGTGTATGTATATACACTCACCGGCCACTTTATTAGGTACACCTGTCCAACTGCTCGTTAACACTTAATTTCTAATCAGCCAATCACATGGCGGCAACTCAGTGCATTTAGGCATGTAGACATGGTCAAGACAATCTCCTGCAGTTCAAACCGAGCATCAGTATGGGGAAGAAAGGTGATTTGTGGCCTGTGAACGTGGCATGGTTGTTGGTGCCAGAAGGGCTGGTCTGAGTATTTCAGAAACTGCTGATCTACTGGGATTGTCACGCACAACCATCTCTAGGGTTTACAGAGGATGGTCCGAAAAAGAAAAAACATCCAGTGAGCGGCAGTTCTGTGGGCGGAAATGCCTTGTTGATGCCAGAGGTCAGAGAAGAATGGGCAGACTGGTTCGAGCTGATAGAAAGGCAACAGTGACTCAAATCACCACCCGTTACAACCAAGGTAGGCAGAAGAGCATCTCTGAACGCACACTACGTCCAACTTTGAGGCAGATGGGCTACAGCAGCAGAAGACCACACCAGGTGCCACTCCTTTCAGCTAAGAACAGGAAACTGAGGCTACAATTTGCACAAGCTCATCGAAATTGGACAGTAGAAGATTGGAAAAACGTTGCCTGGTCTGATGAGTCTCGATTTCTGCTGCGACATTCGGATGGTAGGGTCAGAATTTGGCGTCAACAACATGAAAGCATGGATCCATCCTGCCTTGTATCACCGGGTCAGGCTGGTGGTGGTGGTGTCATGAGATCCTCCTCCTTGTATCATCAGCGGCTCAGCTGGTGGTGTGGTGTCAGTGATCTCCCCTGCCTTTTATCAGCGGCTCCTGCTGTGTGGTGGGTGTCATGGATCCATCCTGCCTTGTATCAGCCACGGCTCAGGAGGCTGGGGGGGTGGGTTCATGGATCCCTCCTGCCTTGTATCAGCCGGGTCAGGCTGGTGGTGGTGGTGTCATGGATCCATCCTGCTTGTATCAGCGGTCGGCTGTGCTGGGTGGGTGTCATGGATCCATCCGGCCTTGTCTAGCGGGTCAGGCCTGGTGGGGTGGTGTCAGTGGATCCATCCCTGCCTGTATCAACGGCTCAGGCTGGTGGTGGGTGCATGGATCCCCTTCCTTGTATCAGCGGCTCAGGCTGGGGTGGTGGTGTCATGGAGCCATCCTGCCTTGTATCATCGGCTGCAGCTGGTGTGGGTGGTGTCTGGATCAGCCTCCTGGAATCAGCTGGCTAGGCTGGTGGTGTCGGTCATCCTGCCTTGTATCACGCTCATGCTGTGTTGCTGGTGTCATGGATCCATCCTGCCTTGTATCACGGCTCTCAGGCTGGTGGTGGTTCATGGTCATGGTCCACCTCCGTGTATCAGCGTGCTCGTAGGCTGTGGTGGTTGTCAATGATCCATCCTGCCTGTATCAGCGGCTCAGGCTGTGGTGGGTGTCAGTGTATCCATCCTGTTTGTATCCGCGGTCAGGCCTGGGTGGTGGTGTCATGGATCCTCCTTGCCTTGATCAGCGGCATCATGCTGGTGTGCTAGGTGTCATGGATCCATCCTGCCTTGTATCAGCGGGTCAGGCTGGTGGTGGTGGTGTCATGGATCCATCCTGCCTTGTATCAGCGGCTCAGGCTGGTGGTGGTGGTGTCATGGATCCATCCTGCCTTGTATCAGCGGCTCAGGCTGGTGGTGGTGGTGTCATGGATCCATCCTGCCTTGTATCAGCGGCTCAGGCTGGTGGTGGTGGTGTCATGGATCCATCCTGCCTTGTATCAGCGGCTCAGGCTGGTGGTGGTGGTGTCATGTATCCATCCTGCCTTGTATCAGCGGGTCAGGCTGGTGGTGGTGGTGTCATGGTGTCTTTGGGCCCCTTGGTACAACGCCACAGCCTACCTGAGTATTGTTGCTGACCATGTCCATCCCTTTATGAGCACAATGTACCCTGTAACATCTGATGGCTACTTTCAGCAGGATAATGCGCCATGTCATAAAGCTGGAATCATCTCAGACTGGTTTCTTGAACATGACAATGAGGTCACTGGACACAAATGGCTCCACAGTCACCAGATCTCAATCCAATAGAGCATCTTTGGGATGTGGTGGAACGGGAGATTCGCATCATGGATGTGCAGCCGACAAATCTGCGGCAACTGTGTGATGCCATCATGTCACTATGGAGCAAAATCTCTGAGGAGCTTCCAGCACCTTGTTGTATCTATGCCACGAAGAATTGAGGCAGTTCTGAAGGCAAAAGGGGGTCCAACCCGTTACTAGCATGTGCAACATCCCCCACCGGGGCCTAGCCTTTTCTCAGGGCCTGGAGTCAGCCGGGGCCCGCAGTACCTGAGTGGCTGGCGGTTGCGGCCTAGGCACGCTAGTGTAACGGTGCTTGGTATTGGGAACCGGAGGGCTGTCCTACAGCCTGGCAGGTCTCCAGCAGGGTGGTGTTGGCAAGAAATAATGAGGGAGAGGCTGCTATAGCGGATCTCCCTGGGGCAACCCTTTGGTGTCTAGAGTATGAGTCTCTGTGTGGGGGACAGGGTGCCTGAGATGAAGGCAGCCGTATTAGCAGGGACCAGACGGAGGCAGAAGTTGAACAAAAACAACTTACAGTTCTTTATTGGAACCGACAGGAACCGCAGCAACGTGCCTTTAACAGAATGGTGGAGTGCTGAGATGCAGTTGGAGGGAACCACAGGATGTAGATCGCCAGCCTGGATGCAGAGGGCAGGCTGGGAGGCAGCTGTGTCCTAATAGGAAGCTTCAGCTCGTCCTGGAGTGCTTCAGGTATCACCCTTAAAGGTAGGATGATACCCCTTTCCTCACTAATTCTTAGCTATTAGCTCCACTCTTCAGGCAGGGGCTAGGCTCTTCCTGCTCTGGTCTGGTGTGCTAGCTGAATAGAGTTTTCACTGTCTCTAATCTGAGAGAGTGAACTCTCTCCTCACACTGCACTCTCTTCTCTCTCCTGAGAGAGACTGCTCTTCTGGAAGTTTCCTGACAGGGTCTTGTAACTCCCCTGGTCAGGTGGTGGCTGCTCCTCCAATTACATCTCAGCTTACAGAGAATAGAATGCAATACATGTGATTGGCTGACACATCTTACATCACATAAAACAGTTAACTCCTGCCTTGCCAGGCAGGATCTACTACTGCAGTGTTCCCCTGTGTCCTATAAGGACTATGTAGTGTGATGTAGTGACATGCTGTGGGGCTGACTAGACCCTACACAGGCTGCAAGCTACATGGTGGGACGTATTCGCAACCACTCCTCTGCCTTGCATCGGCGAGGGTGTTGCACATGGTGTACCTAATAAAGTGGCCAGTGAGTGTATGTTCCACCCAGGGCCGGCTCCAGATTTCAGTAGGCCCTGGGACAACAGAGCCTCAGCGGGCCCCTTTGCAGTAAACTCATGAAGCAGCATGGATACATTATATGCAGCCCCTCTTCACCCCCTCATGGATTATATGCAGCCCCTTCTCACCCCCCATGGATTATATGCAGCCCCTCTTCACCCCCATGAATTATATGCAGCCCCTCTTCACCCCCATGAATTATATGCAGCCCCTATCTATGCCACGAAGAATTGAGGCAGTTCTGAAGGCAAAAGGGGGTCCAACCCGTTACTAGCATGGTGTACCTAATAAAGTGGCCTGTGAGTGTAATATATTATCCTATTATATTGTCTCTGTTCACACTGTGCAGACTCCAGGTAATATCCTCCTCTATTATCTGATATATACCGTATTTTTCAGACTATAAGGCGCACAAAAAAATCCTTTGATTTTCTTGCCTCACACATAAGCATCTGATACTCATTGCCTATAGTAACCAATCACTGCTCAGAGCTCATATTAATGATCTGTGGCAGAACAGCAACCAATCATAGACAATAGCTCCTATATATGGTGGGTAATAAGTGGAATTTGGAAAGCGTGGGGTGAAAAAACTTATTATATGACATTCCCTGAGTCACATGGAGCGGCTGTGCAAAATTTGGTGATCCTAAACCCAGATTCCTTTAGCGGACGGACACACACTCACATACACACACATACACCTTTATATACTAGAAGATGATCTGTCTGCCCTTCCTTCTACAGTATATGAGTATCTATCCTGTACAGGAATGTCACCTGTGCAGTTCTATCCGGTATTCGGGTATTTTACTTTTCTCGCTTCCTGGTAGATCTTATTTCTCTCCACACTATGCGGGCTGCAGGTAATATCCCCCTCTCTTATCTGCTGTATATATATGTATATATATATATATAATGGGCAGACTGGTTCGAGCTGATAGAAAGGCAACAGTGACTCAAATCACCACCCGTTACAACCAAGGTAGGCAGAAGAGCATCTCTGAACGCACAGTACGTCCAACTTTGAGGCAGATGGGCTACAGCAGCAGAAGACCACACCGGGTGCCACTCCTTTCAGCTAAGAACAGGAAACTGAGGCTACAATTTGCACAAGCTCATCGAAATTGGACAGTAGAAGATTGGAAAAACGTTGCCTGGTCTGATGAGTCTCGATTTCTGCTGCGACATTCGGATGGTAGGGTCAGAATTTGGCGTCAACAACATGAAAGCATGGATCCATCCTGCCTTGTATCAACGGTTCAGGCTGGTGGTGGTGGTGTCATGGTGTGGGGAATATTTTCTTGGCACTCTTTGGGCCCCTTGGTACAACGCCACAGCCTACCTGAGTATTGTTGCTGACCATGTCCATCCCTTTATGAGCACAATGTACCCTGTAACATCTGATGGCTACTTTCAGCAGGATAATGCGCCATGTCATAAAGCTGGAATCATCTCAGACTGGTTTCTTGAACATGACAATGAGTTCACTGTACTCAAATGGCCTCCACAGTCACCAGATCTCAATCCAATAGAGCATCTTTGGGATGTGGTGGAACGGGAGATTCGCATCATGGATGTGCAGCCGACAAATCTGCGGCAACTGTGTGATGCCATCATGTCACTATGGGCCAAAATCTCTGAGGAGCTTCCAGCACCTTGTTGTATCTATGCCACGAAAAATTGAGGCAGTTCTGAAGGCAAAAGGGGGTCCAACCCGTTACTAGCATGGTGTACCTAATAAAGTGGCCGGTGAGTGTAAATTGACATTGAATATAACTGGCTAACATTTTATCCCTTCCTTGCAGGCAGATAAAGATTACACAAAAACTACTGTACAGGCGGTCCCCTACTTAAGAACACCCGACTTACAGACGACCCCTAGTGACAACATAGTGGGTAATTCCTTATCACTGCCTCCTGTATACATGTAATTTACATAACACACACATATCATATACAAGAAACATACACAGAATCCACTATAAGGACACCTATGTAGTAATTCCCCATCACTAGGGACTGCCCCTGTATACATGTAATGTACAATAACACACATATCATATACACAATACACAATACCACTATAAGGCCCGTATGGGAGGTAATATCTCATCACATGCCCACTGTATACATGTAATGGAGCATAACACACATATCATATACACAATACACAGATCCCACTATAACGGACACAGTATGGAGTACTTACCCATCACTGCCGCCCGTATACATGTCAATGTACATAAACACGATAATCATATACACAATACACAGATACCCACTATAAGGACCAGTATGAGGTAATATCAATCTATGACCCCTGATACATGTAATGTACAACACACATGTCATATAACACAATACACGATACCACTATGGAGTTCACAGTATGGAGTCGGAATATCCCCTCATCATGCCCCTGTTACATGTTAATGTACATAACCACATACATATACACAATCCACAGATACCACTATAAGGACACAGTATTGGAGGTAATGATCCCACATCACGCATGCTATGACATCCATTCAACCACGATACACTATAAACCATAGATAAATTCCCGGCTGTATACAGTAAACATAACAACAGTATCATATACAACAATACACGATACCACTAAGGACACAGTAGGGAGGGTAATATCCCATCACCTGCCCCCTGGTTAACAGTAATGTACTACACAGCATATTCATATACCCACAATACACAGATACCACTATAAGTGACACAGTATGAGGTAATATCCTCACTCACCTGCTCCTGTATATGTAATGTAACATAACCACATATCCATATACACAATACACAGATACCACTATAGGATACACCAGTATGGAGGAATATCCCCATCACTGCCACCTGTTATCATGTCATGGTACATAACCACATCATATCATATACACAACACGAGATACCACTTAAGGACACAGTAGGAGGTAATATCCTCATCACTGCACCTGTATACATGTAATGTACATTTTTTTTTTACACACATCCATAGCATATACACCAATACACAATACCACTTATATAGGAACACGTATGGAGTAATATCCTCAATCACTGCCCCTGTATACCATAATGTACATAACACACACAATCATATCCAATACACAGATCACACGATAAGGACAACGTATGGAGGGTAATATACCCCATCACTGCCCCATGTATACATGTAATTGTACATAACCACAGTATCATATACACAATCACAGGATACCACTATAGGACACAGTAGGGATGAGTAATTCCTCATCACGCCCCCTGTATACATGTAATGGACATAACACACAATCATATAACAATACACAGATCCCACTATAAGGACACCAGTATGGAGGTAAGTCCCACTCACTGGCCCCACTGATACACTGTATGTACCTAACACACAATATCATATACACAATAACAGATACCACTATAAGGACACAGTATGGAGGTAATATCCCCATCCTGGGCCTCCTGTCTACATGTAATGTACATAAACACTATCATATACACAATACACAGATACCACTATAAAGGACACAGTTGGAGGTAATACCCCATACTGCCCCCTGTATAATGTAATGTACATAAACACACAATACATATACACAATACAGGCAGATACCCTATAAGGGGCCATTATGGAGGTTAATATCCCCATCACTGTCGACTCCTGTTTAACTGTAATGACATAACCACACACATATTCATTAGGTACACAATCACAGATACCATATAAGGACACGTATGGAGGTAATATCCCGCATCAATGCCCCTGTATCACATGTAAGTAGAGATAACACACACTTATCATACACAATCCACATACCACTATAAGGACACAGTAAGTGGAGGTAATACATCACTGCCCAGTATACATGTAATGTACATAAACACACAGTATCTTCATATACACAATAACACATACCACTATATGACACAGTATGGAGCGTAATGATCCCATTCACTGCCCCCTGTATACATGTAATGTACATAACAACACATATCATTACACAATTACACAGATACACATAAGGACAGTATGAGGTATATCCCACTCACTGCCTCCTTATACAGGTAATGTACATAACACACATATCATTACTACACAATACACAAATACTCAACTATACAGGACACAGTTGGAGGTAATATCCCCATCACGCCCCCTGTATACATGAATGTAACATAACACAACATAATCCTATACCACAATTACAATACAGAATACCACTATAAGGACACGTATAGGAGGTCATATCCCCATCACCTGGCCCCTGTATACATGTAAGTACATAACACACAATCATTATCACATACACAGATACCACTAAAGGTACACAGTATGAGGTAATATCCCCATACTGCCTCCTGTATACACTGTAATGTAACACATATCAAACAAACATTACATAACACCAATACACAGATACCACATAGCAAAAAAAAAGGGAAACAGTATGGAGGTAATATCCTATCACTGCCTCCTGTTACATGTAATGCTACATAACCACATATCATATAACACGAACAGATACACTATAAGGCACGTATGGAGGTATATTACCTCATCACTGCACTCCTGTATACAGTAATGTACCTACACACATATCATATACACTACTACAACCTACCACTATAAGGACACAGATGGAGGTAACTATCCTCCATCACTGCCTCCTGTTATCATGTAATGCGATCCATAACACACATATTCAATACACAGAATACACAGATACCCCGATAAGGGACACAGTATGGAGGTAAATCCCATCACGCCCCTGTAATACACTTGTATGTCAAAACACACACTATAATCACATACACAGATACCACTATAAGCTGACAGGAAGTACTGAGGAGGTAATAGTCGCGCTCATCACGTGCCCCCTGTATTACGTAATGATGAAGGTGAGATCAGTACACACATACATATACCAACCTACACGCACCTTACCACCCGTATAGGACAACGGGTTTATAACAGATGAGGTCAATATCCCCATCACTTGCCCCCCCTTATACATGTAATTGTCAATACACCATATCATATAACAATACACAGATACCACTATAAGGACACAGTATGGAGTTATCCCTCATCACTGCCTCCTGTATACATGTATGTACCATAAACACATATCATATACCAATACACAGATACCAATAAGGACACAGTAATGGAGTATATCCCTCACACTGGCCCCCTGTATACATGAATGTTACATACACCACTATATCATATACAAATACACAGATACACTATAAGTACACAGTATGGAGGTAATAGCCCTCATCACTGCCCCCTGTATACATGTAATGTACTAACACCAGCACTATCATATACACAATACAAAGATACACATATAAGGACACACGTATGGAGGGAATATCCCCATCACTGCCTCCTGTATCATGTAATGTGAATAACATCACATATCATCTACACAATACACGATACCACTAAAGGACCAGTATTGACGGTATATCCCCATCACTCGCCCCCCTGTATACATGTCATTTACCTAAACAACACATATCATATACACCAATACACAGATACTACACTATAAGGACACTAGTATGGAGTTAATATCCCCATCCACTGACTCCCTTTGACAGATAAAGTACATACACACATCATATAACACAATACCCAGATACCACTCTAAGGACACAGGTATGGAGGTAATATCCCATCATGCCTCCTGTATACATGTAATGTACATAACACACATATATCATATACACAATACACAGAGATCCACTATATAGAAACACGTATGGAGGTAATATACCCATCACTGCCTCCCGCCTTGTATAAATGTAATGTACATAACAGCACCATCTCATATACACAATAACAGCACAGAACCACATAAGGGACACAGTATGGAGGTAAATCTCCCCATCAACTGCCCCCCGTTCATGTATGTACATAACACAACATATGCATATACCCAATACACCAGATTCCCACTATAAGGACACATATGGAGGTAATATCCTCCATCACTGCCTCCTGTATACATGTAACTGACATACAATATCAACACAATACACAGATCCACTATCGGACACCGTATGGAGGTTATAATATCCCCATCCTCCCCCTGTATACATGTAATGTACCATAACAGCCACACACATACCATATACCACAAATACACACGATACCCTATTAAGGACAGTATGGAGGTAATTATCCCATTCACTGGCACCTGTAACATGTAATGTAATAACACACACTATCATAAATACAAAGTAACAGTATACCAATATAAGGACACAGTATGGAGGTAAATATCCCAATCACTGCCCCCTGATATACATGTATGTACATAAACACATATATAATACTACACAATAACCAGATACCCACTATAAGGACAACAGTATGGGGTAATATCCCATCACGCCTCCTGTAATACATGATAATGTACATAACAGACACATATCATATACACCATACACCAGATACCAACTATAAGGGCACAGCTAGTGAGTAACATACCCCAATTCAACTGCCCCCTGTATACATGATGTAAGTACATAAACCACACATATCAATACACAATACACAAATACCCATATAAGGACACAGTATTGGAGGTAATATCCTCCATCACTGCCCCTTACTACATGTAATGGACATAACACACATATCATATACACAATACACATACCACTATAAGGAACCGTATGGAGGTAATCCTCTCACGCCCCTGTAACATGAATTACATACCACACATATCATATCACACAATTATCACAGTATACCACTATAAGGACACAGTATGGAGGTAATACCCCATCACTGCCCCTGTAATACATGTAATGTACATAACAACCCATTCATTATACACAATACCAGATACACTACAAGGACCGACGAGTCAGGAGTAATATCCTCACATCACTGACGGCTCCTGTATACATGTAATTCATAACACACATATGCATATACACAATACCACATGATACCACTATAAAGGACAAGTACGGAAGGTATGGAGTAATATCCCCCCATCACTGCCACCTCGTTATACATTTATGTACATAACACACACATACAGATACACATACCAGTATCCCACTATAAGGACACAGTATGGAGGTAATATCCCCATCACTGCCCCCTGTATACATGTATGTACATAACACAACATGATCAATACACATACACGAATCCACTATAAGGACACCATATGGCTGAGGGTAATAATTCCTCATCACTGCCTCCGTGTATAAATGCTAATGTACATAACACACATTCATATACACAATACACACAGATACCACTATAAGGACCACAGTATGGATGGTAATATCCCACACTTGCCTCCCTGTATACATGTAATGTACATAACACACATATCATAACACAGAAAGATACCCACTGATAAGTAACACAGTATTATGGAGGTAATATCTCATCACTGCCCCCTGTATACATGTAGGTACATACACACATATCATATTACACAATACACACAGATACCACTATATAAGACACAGTATGGAGGTAATATCCTCATCAGCCCCTGTATATACATGTAATGTACTTAACACACATCATAGCATATACCAGATACACAGATACCATCATAAGGGGACAAAGTATGGAGTAATACTCTGGATACAGTAGGGTCAAGGAGTAAGAGCTTCCAAAGGAGACTTGCTCCATTGAGGCTGGCAGGAACGAGTTTGGGAATTGGGGAATTGTTTTCCAGATGAGATAAGGAAACCATTGCCTCTTAGTGACCTTGATGGTCATTGTAACATAAACATAAATGCTCAGAACATTAATTGCAGCCGGAGTGAGAACAGCAGTGATATCATATCAGTAATAGGTAAGACGTAGAGAGCCGAGGTAGACAGCGTGGAGAATCTTAACCATCACTGGGAGATTAATATTCATCTTGATCCCAAATAGACACATAAATCCTGCAGACACAAAAACTTCATTACATGTTGGAAGAAGAACATTTACCCCTTACATGGAAGAACATCTCCCCTCCCCCACACCTGACACCTTCTCTATACACAGAAGGATGTGGATGAGGCTTGTTGTCAGCAGTTAAGCCAAGTTTTCTAGTCTTTCTAGAAATCATCAGCTGCGGTTCCTCCATAGAGCACTTAGGAGGTGGAAAAGTTCTGATAGTTTCCTTCCCTCTACCTGGTGTCCTCCTATTAACTAAATGTGATATCCCTATAGGGCACATATTCTTTAGTTTATTTAAAAAAAAAAAAAACTTTAAATATTTATATATTTTGACCAATTTTTTTTAATTTTGTAACATTTCATCCACATGAGGAGACATTCCCTTTTCTATGTGGCATGTTTTTCCCATTACTATCTGCAAATAATTTTCCAAGGGAATAAGAAAACATTGCACTCTTGGCTTCCTTACAGGCAGCTCCCTCGTGATCAACTATGACTTACAAGTAACCTAGTGGACATGATGTGGGATAATAGCCAGACTAATCAAAAGGTTATCAAAATGATATTCATGAAAATGTCAGCTCATTCCCCCAGAAAATGACACATTTCGCCACTGTTTTATAGTGTTACCGTGTGTTTGGATGGTTTTACAACATTTTTCTTCATGGAAAGTGAATGTAAGCACCATGTACGACACTTTCACAGTGCTTCCCACTTTCAAAATTTTAGAAAAACTATTTCAAAACTAGCTCCAAACGCATGGTAAACATGGTACACCCTTGTTTATCTATAAAGATACTTGGGAAAAACTGCCAAAAAACGCATGCTTTGTAAATGGCATCCGAAAAGGCCTGATAAAATAACGGACCAAAAGCGCCACGTGTGGCATAATGTATGCTTTTTGTAAACGCAAAGGTTGACAACAATCTATAGGGGCGCAGCTCTCTTCAGCTGTTTGAAAACGCACTGTTAAATCCAAACAAAATGAACCGTGTGACCGCAACCCTTCGAGTTGCTAGTAATACCAGGGCTCATTGTCTCGACTCATAATTTTTAATGTTTTTATTGCCATCCTGTTGTAAATAAGATCTCCCTGTTTTTATCAATCTGTTGTTTAGTTTTTTTAATATCCTTTGATGATCACTGCCGGGTGTATAAAATGCTGTGAATTTTCAAGTTCATCATAACACATGTTTCTGACGAAGAGAACTAGTATTCTCCAAAGCTCCACCAATATATACAGGCAGTCCCCGGGTTACATACCAGATAGGGTCTGTAGGTTTGTTCTTAAGCGGAGTTGGTATGTAAGTCGGAACTGTATATTTTATCATTGTAACCCCCAGCCAGAACTTTTTTTGGTCCTGTGACAATGGATTTTCAATGCAATTTCAATGCGTTTTTCACGCAAAAAAAACGCGCGTGTGTGCGTGAAAAAAATGCAAGTCTGAAAAGACCCATTGGTTACAATGGGTCAGAGTGCAATGCAAGTTCTGCGCGTCAAAAGCACGCGCCATAAAACGCGCATGAAAAACCAAGTGTGAAAGGGGCCTCCACAATCAGCTTTGAGGAGGCTTTATGTGCAGTTTTGTCAATTAAAACGGTGGAAAGACATGAACTGAACGAGTGGAATGACATGTTGTGGAGCAGGTTTACCCTTCAAAATCAAATTCACTCATTCAGTTCATGTCTTTCACCTGTTTAAATGACAAAACTGCAACTAAAACCTCCTCAAAGCTGATTTTGAAAAAAACGCGTTTGCATCACGTTCTGGGGCTCCGTTTTTATTACTGTCCACGTGCACTCCAAATAACCCCGTCTGCTTATATTTTAGTTCGGACGATCGCGGTGATACTAAATTTATATATATAGGTTTTAATTTGCATTTAATACATTTTCAAAAGTTAAAGGAAACCTACCATTTCAAATGGTAGGTTTAAGCTGTAAACACCGAGCACCAGCCTGGGGTGGCTGGTGCCGGTCTTAGTTTCGTTAGTGTTAAAACCGCGGTACTCGCGTTTTAACACTTTTTAACTTTATAGGCAGAAGCCGCTACGGCCTGCGCGTCCGCCTGCGGCCATTCCTATGTAGGCGCGCGCACGATCGTGCGCGACTCAAGGCCGAAGCAGTTTCTGCTTAAAGTTTAAAAGTGGTTAAAACCCGGACTACAACGCGGTTTTACACTAACGAAACTAAGCACCGCACGAGGAAGCTCACCCCGAGCTGGTTGCTCGGATTGTTACAGCTTAAACCTACCATTTGAAATGGTAGGTTTCCTTTAAACAAATGTGTACGAATAAGTAGTTTTATATTTGGAGAGATCAGGCATTACCTATTGTGTCTGTTATTTTTACTGCTTATTACGTTTTATATCAGTTCTAGGGAAAGGGGGTGATTTGATCTTTTGTTTTTTCCTTTTTTTAATTATGTTTGAAACTTTTTGAATTTTTTTTTACTATTTTTTTTTAGACCACCTCTAGGATACATTACCCTAGATTGTCCGATCGTTCCTCCATGACTGCAATTCCATCTCCACGTGCCATAGTCTTTTAAACGCTGCGGCCAGCGCGATCGGAAGGGTAAGAGGCAATATACAGCACCCCACCTCTGTATTAAGAGCGCATCACCAATGAGCCCCTTCACAACCACACCGAGTGTTAGGGGTTAAAAAAACCATTTTTTTGCACATACCAGGGTATATAGTGAGAGAGTCCTATGCACAATACTTCAGACAACACAATAGTGATCCGTTGGCAAGGCCCCTGTACAATATGATCTCTGAGAAGACCCTCTCTATAACCAGTGCATCTATGTCACAAGCGTAACAGTAGCAGATAAACAGCTTTAGTTACATAAATCCACATTAGGCAACCACTAAGCCCATCCCTAGTGCAGTGATGGCAAACCTTTTGAGAAACAGTGTCCCAAGCTAAAACCAAAATCTCACTTGTATGTTGCAAATTGCCACATGCCAATTTAAGCAGTAACTTATTGAGCCCTGCTGTTATCACAGGTTGTACTCTTATTGGTGTCCTAGTTCAACCAAAAACAAATAGAAGATGGATAAATTTGGTTGGTAGTTTACCCTCCAGGGTCCCCTGAAGAGGAAGATCCAGAGGACCCAGAGCAGGAGCCTCCAATGACAATCCATCTCTATCCACACCTTTTCTGCTCCTCCTGTAGTCCTGGCAGTGAAGGATGTCACTTTAAAAATAACGCTGCATGCCACTTCCTGGGCTGTATTGGACCACAGAAAAGCCTTGAGTCGTATCTGGCAAACTCTGTGTTGGGGTGAAGGCCGGGTGCCCACAGAAAGGGCTCTGAGTGCCACCATCTTGGCACCCGTGCCATAAGGTTCGCCACCACTGGCCTAGTGGGTAGAGGCTCTGTACTCTATGGCAGAGTGAGCTGTGAGGTTGTGGGTTTACAATCCCGGCTGGTGCAAAAATGTATTTTATATTATTATTGGAAGATGACTATTATTATGATGTTATGGTAAAAATTTGGGGCATGGCCAAGAGGTTGCAACGCGTGCCGCCATTTTATCCTTCTTTCCTTCAACAAATGTTTGGGACTATGGTCATTGGTCATCACGAAACGAACTAGCACAAAGAGCACGAGCCGTTCACTTGAACAGGCGCTTTGTGAACTGATGGCTCACTAAACCCCTCCCCTAAACACTCGCCACAATCCCCTTTGACCCCTAATATCAGGTTTAAAAAGTGGGTTGTATGGGGAGCCTGTTCAAGAGGCAAAAGCCCAGCTCTTCTTAGTGGGCGAGCCTAAGTTAGCCAGCTCACTAAGAAAGAGATGTATTCCCATCACTAACTGCAGTACGTTATTTACAAAACAACCCCTGTTTTTATCTCTGTGGGTTTCTGAGGCAATATAGGCAGGCGGCAACGTGCTAATACCACTATTAAATGCTTATCTAGACATAAGTTACCGACAGATCCTTATACATAGTGTCCACAGTGTTAGACAGAGACATATAACATGTGACGGACATATATATTATATTATAACACAGCAGATGAGAGAGGTGGATATTACCTGGAGGCGGCACATGTATACAGAACCAATAACATGTGACAGGACATATATTATATATATATTTAACGCATATAAGGATATTCCATCAAGTGATACGGACGACTGGAAGTATAATACAGCAGATAGAGAGGGGGATATACCTGGGCCGCAATGTGACAGAGCCATATAACATGGTTACAGGTACATATTTTATATAATATACAGCAGATAAGAGAGGGGATGATTTACTGGCGCGTGCACAGTGTATACAGAGACCATGAACAGTGAAGGACATATATATATATAACAGCAAGATACAGAGAGGGGATATTACCTGAGCGACCACGTGTAGACAGAGACCATATAACATGTACAGGAACACTATATATATACGCAGTAATAGATGGGGGATATGTACCTGGGGGCTGCACAGTGTGAAAGAGACACTATAATGTGTCAGGATATATATATTATACAGCAGATAGAGAGGGGGCGGGATATTACCTGGAGGCCGCACCCGCACAGTGTAACAGAGACCA
>WNYA01000693.1:102857-115772 GCA_019512145.1 Engystomops pustulosus
ATATAACATGTGACATGACATATATATGATAATATACAGCTAGATGATAGGGGGATATGACCCTGTAGGCTGCACAGTGTATACAGATACCATCTACTTTGACAATGACGTATTCTATACATCAGATAAGAGAGGGGATATTACCTGGAGGCCGCACAGTGATACCGAGACCATATAACATGGTACGGACATATCTATATATACAGCAGATAGAGAGGGGATATTACCTGGAGGCCGCACAGTGTGATACAGAGACCATATAACATGTGACAGGACCATACTATTAAAATTATATATACAGCCGATATGAGAGGGGGTATATTACCTGGGCGCACAGTGTATGACAGAGACCATATAACATGTGACAGGGACATATTATATACATATATACTATATCACAGCGATGAAGAGGTTGTAATTACCTGGGCGCTGCACAGTGGAACAGAGCCCAATAACTTGACAGACATATATTATAGATGATATAACGATATGGGATACTGCAGCAGATAAGAGAGGGGGATATTAACCTGCGAGGCTGGTGGCCGCATCAGTAGTTTGAGAGGAAATAAGACTCCTCCATGGAAGACGAGAAAGAGTAAAATACCGAAATACCGGATAGGAAGACTGCACAGGTGAATTCCTGTACAGAGTAGATACTCAATACTGTAGAAGGAAGGGCAGACATCATCTTCTAGTATATAAAGGGTATGGTGTGTATGTGAGTGTTGGTCCGTTCCGCTAAAGGAATCTGGTTTAGGATCACCAAATTTTTGTCACAGGGCCGCTCCATGTGACTCAGGGAATGTCATATAATAGTTTTTTTCACCACCACCTTTCCAATTCCACTTATTACCCACCATATATAGAGCTATGTCGTATGATGGTGTTTCTGCCTGCCACAGATCATTAATATGAGCTCTGAGCAGTGATTGGTTACTATAGGCAATGAGTATCAGATGCTTATGTGTGAGGCAGAAAATCAAAGGATTTTTTTTGTGCGCCTTATAGTCTGAAAAATACGGTCATATATCAGATATAGAGAGGATATTACCTGGAGTCTGCACAGTGTGAACAGAGACAATAATAGGATAATAATATTAACACTCAACGAGCCACTTTTATAGGTACACCATTGCTAGTAGACGGGTTGGACCCCCTTTGCCTTCAAGAACTGCTCAATTCTTCGTGGCATAGATACAACAAGGTGCTGGAAGCTCCTCAAGATTTGCTCCATAGTGACATGATGTCATCCACACGTGCGGTCACCCAGATTGTGGTCGTGCTGCACATCCATGATGCGATCTTCCCGTTCCACCCATCCCAAAGATGCTCTTGGATTGAGAATCTGGTACTGTGGAGCCATTTGTGTCCAGTGACCTCATTGTCATGTTCAGAAACCAGTCTGAGATGATTCCAGCTTTATGACATGGCGCATTCTGCTGAAAGTAGCCATCAGATGTTACAGGGTACTTGTGCTCATAAAGGGATGGACATGGCAGCAAATACTCAGTAGGCTGTGGCTTGTACCAAGGGGCCCAAAGAGTGCCAGAAAATATTCCCCACACCATGACACCCAACACACGCTACCAGCCTTACCAGTGATCAAGGCAGATGGATCCATGCTTTTCATGTTGTTGACGCCAATTCTACCCTACCATCCGAATGTCGCAGCAGAAATCGAGACTCATCAGACCAGGCAACGTTTTTTCTCCAATCTTCTACTGTCCAATTCGATGAGCTTGGGCAAATTGTAGCCTCAGTTTTCCTGTTCTTAGCTGAAAGGCGTGGCACCCGGTGTGGTCTTCTGCTGCTGTACGCCCATCTGCCTCAAAGTTGGACGTACTGTGCGTTCAGAGATGCTCTTCTGCCTACCTTGGTGTTAACGGGTGGCGATTGGAGTCACTGTTGCCTTTCTATCAGCGTCGAACCAGTCTGCGCCATTCTCCTCTGACCTCTGGCATCCAACAAGGCATTTTCCGCCCACAGACTGCCGCTCATGGATGTTTTTTCTTTTTTCGGACACATTCTCTGTCACCCTAGAGATGGTTGTGCGTGAAATCGCCTAGATGTTATATGGTCTCTGTATACACTGTGCAGCCTCCAGGTAATATCCCCTCTCTTATCTGCTGTGTATATATATATATATAATGTCCTGTCACATGTTATATGGTCTCTGTATACACTGTGCAGCCTCCAGGTAATATCCCCCTCTCTTATCTGCTGTATATATATATATATGTCCTGTCACATGTTATATGGTCTCTGTATACACTGTGCAGCCTCCAGGTAATATCCCCCTCTCTTATCTGCTGTATATATATATATGTCCTGTCACATGTTATATGGTCTCTGTATACACTGTGCAGCCCCCAGGTAATATCCCCCTCTCTTTCTGCGATACTATATATAGTCCTGTCACATGTGTATATGGTCTGTATACACTGTGCAGCCCCAGGTAATATCCCCCTCTCTGTATGCTGTGTATATTATATAGTCCTGTCACAGTTATATGGTCTCTGTATACACTGTGCAGCCTCCAGGTAAATCCCCTCTCTTCATGCTGTGTATATATATATATGTCCTGTCACATGTTATATGGTCTCTGTCTACACTGTGCGGCCTCCAGGTAATATCCCCCTCTCTTATCTGCTGTATATATATATATACATAGCTCCCAACCGTCCCGATTTTGACGGGACTTTCCCGCTTTTCGTACCCCTGCCCCGCGTCACGGGCAGCTATGATATTGTCACGGATTTTCCCCCCAGGTCCGCTTTGTCCCGGCGCTGTGTCCGCATAGTAAATACTTTGAAAAGTCTGAAACCACAGTACAGAATGGGTCTACAGACATCGGGGAGGGAGAGAATACCTTTCAGAGAGTGTCGGGCTTAGCGCAGAGCAGGGACCACGTCATCAGCTTCAGATCTGCCATATATGGTCACTGCATCTCTAGGGTTCCCCGAGCAGACAACGGGCAGGGAATCCTTTCAGAGAAGTGTCGGCTTAGTGGAGAGAGCAGGGACCAACGTCATCAGCTCAGATCTCTATCTGTCCATATATGGTCTCCAGGGCTTCCCAGACACAAGCTCTTATATACATTAATTAAATAAAGTTTGCCCAGGCTGAGATTCGAACCTGGGAACCCTGTGCACTGCAGACAGGAGCTTAACTAACTGAGCTATAAGCCCAGTGATACAGAGCTGGGATTTCTGGTAAGTAAGACATTATCAGCCATTACCACTGTGACACAGACTAATGCACTGATATATAGAGAGGGATTCTCAGAGATATTATTGTAATTATTCAGACTATATTATATTATAAATTTTATTATTATGGAGATGATTATTAATAATGGTAAAAATAATAATAATCATCTCAATAATAATAATAGTCTCAATAATACAATAATCTGAGAAGATCCCTACCATATACCAAGGCAGTATATAGTTCTTAGTTACCAAAATTCTCCACTTGTTAATCACTGAGGTTATAGCTCAGTGGGTTGAGGCGCTGTGAATTATTGTACATGGACACTGCAGGTTCTGGTGTTCAAATCCCAATGAGGATAATTTTTTTTTTTTTTAATATGATTTTTATTATTTTTAATATGGCTAAATTTGGGCGTGGCCAGGGAGTGATTGGGGGTGTGCTTAGGGGATCGCCGCGGCACGCTACGCGTGCCGCCATTTTGTCCCTCTTTCCTTTTCCCAAATGTTGGGAGGTATGATATATATATATATGTCCTGTCACATGTTATATGGTCTCTGTATACACTGTGCAGCCTCCAGGTAATATCCCCCTCTCTTATCTGCTGTATATATATATGTCCTGTCACATGTTATATGGTCTCTGTATACACTGTGCGGCCTCCAGGTAATATCCCCCTTTCTTCTTGATTGTATATATATATATATGTCCTGTCACATGTTATATGGTCTCTGTCTACACTGTGCGGCCTCCAGGTAATATCCCCCTCTCTTATCTGCTGTATATATATATATATATATATGTCCTGTCACATGTTATATGGTCTCTGTCTACACTGTGGACATATGTATAAGGATTTGCTAATACTGCTAAGAAATAGTGTGATTAGCCTGTTGCCCCTGCTATATTGCCTCAGAAACCCCAGAGATACAAACAGGGGTTGTTTTGTAAATACAGTCTGCAGTAGTGATGGGAATTACATCTCTTCTTAGTGAGCTGGCTCATTAGGCTCCGCCCACTAAGAAGAGCTGGCTCTTTTGCCTCTTGAACAGGCTCCCCATACAACCCACTTTTAACCTGATATTATCGGGTCAAAGGGGATGTGGCGAGCTGTTTAGGGGAGGGGTTTAGTGAGCCATCAGTTCACAAAGCTGTTCACGTGAACGGCTCGGCTCTTTGTGCTAGTTCGTTTTCGTATGACCTATGACCATAGCTCCAAACATTTTTGGAAGGGAAAGAAGGATAAAATGGCGGCACGCGTAGCAATCCTCCTTGGCCACGCCCCAAATTTTTACCATAACATCATAATAATAGTCATCGTCTCAATAATAATAATAAATACATTTTTGCCCAGCCTGGGATTTAAACCCACAACCTCACAGCTCCATCTGCCATAGAGATACAGAGCCTCTACCCACTAGGCCAGTGGTGGCGAACCTATGGCACGGGTGCCAGAGGTGGCACTCAGAGCCCTTTCTGTGGGCACCCAGGCCTTCACCCCAACACAGAGTTTGCCAGATACGACTCAAGGCTTTCTCTTGTGGTCCAATACAGCCCAGGACGTGGCATGCTAGCGTTATTTTAAAGTGACATCCTTCACTGCCAGGACTACAGGAGGAGCAGAAAGGTGTGGATAGAGATGGATTGTCATTGGAGCTCCTGCTCTGGGTCCTCTGGATCTTCCTCTTCAGGGGACCCTGGAGGGAAACTACAAACCAAATTTCTCCATCTTTCTATTGTTTTGGTGAACTCAGGACACCAATACGAGTACAACCTGTGATACAGCAGGGATCAATAAGTTACTGCTTAAATTGGCATGTTGGCACTTTGCAACATACAAGTGAGATTTGGTTTTAGCTTGGGCACTCTGTCTCCAAAAGGTTTGCCATCACTGCACTAGGCTATGGGCTTAGTGGTTGCCTATATGTGGATTTTATGTAACTAAGAGCTGTTATCTGCTACTGTTACGCTGTGACATAGATTGCACTGGTATATAGAGAGGGATCTTCTCAGAGATCATTATTGTAACAGGGGCCCCTGCAACTGGATCATCTCTTGTGTTGTCTGAAGGTATTGTGCATAGGACTCTCTCACTATATACCCTGGTATGTGCAAAAAATGGTTTTTAACCCCTTAACACTCGGTGTGTGTGTGAAGAGGGCTCATTGGGTGAGCGCTCTTAATACAGAGGTGGGGTTTGCTGTATATTGCCTCTTACCTCTTCCGATGCGCTGGCGGCAGCGTTTAAAAGACGATGGCACGTGGAATTGCAGTATATGGTAGGAACGATCGGACAATCTAGGGTAAATGTATCCTAGAGGGTCTAAAAAAAATAGTAAAAAAAAAAATTCAAAAAAGTTTCAAACATAATTAAAAAAAGGAAAAAACAAAAGATCAAATCAAAGTTTCAAACATAATTAAAAAAAGGAAAAAACAAAAGATCAAATCACCCCCTTTCCCTAGAACTGATATAAAACGTAATAAGCAGTAAAAATAATGTATACAGGAGGCAGTGATGAGGATATTACCTCCATACTGTGTCCTTATAGTGGTATCTGTGTATTGTGTATATGATATGTGTGTTATGTACATTACATGTATACAGGGGGCAGTGATGAGGATATTACCTCCATACTGTGTCCTTATAGTGGTATCTGTGTATTGTGTATATGATATGTGTGTTATGTACATTACATGTATACAGGGGGCAGTGATGGGGATATTACCTCCATACTGTGTCCCTATAGTGGTATCTGTGTATTGTGTATATGATATTACGGCTCATACTATACTATACCAGTAACTTTCCTGGCCTGTGCCGGGTTCCCCTGGCTGCACAATGACATTTCTGTACTGATATCCACTGCTGTCCGTCCTCTACATGTCCTAAAAGATTTCATCCTTGTGTCTCCCTCATTTCCAGATGATGAGACCCAGAAGTTTTACCAGCAGCTTTGTCACTATCCACCTCATGTCCTGAGGATGACGTATGAGTATTTCCAGGAGGATCTGCTCTACATTGTGGAGAACTGGAGGAATCAATCACTTCTACTTGAGCTGATCTCCCGAAATATCCCACATGTAGAGGTGAGAGAACATGATGTGCCAGTGTTATATACAGGTGTCCCCTATGTTTTCAGGTGTTATTTACAGGTGTCCTCTGTGTTATCAGGTGTTATATACAGGTGTCCCCTGTGTTATCAGGTGTTATATACAGGTGTCCCCTGTGTTATCAGGTGTTATATACAGGTGTCCCCTGTGTTGGTACGTTGCCCCCTTTGGTGTACAGGTGCCCCCTGTGTTGTGTACAGGTGCCCCCTGTGTTATCAGGGATGAATCTCCGGGTTATCAGAGTAAGGCCACGTGTACAGCGCCTCTCGCCCTTCCCATCCCTGCACAGTCATGGTAGCAGGACACACAATGTTCTCGCCGCACTGTGACCGCACAATAGACCTCAGTGGGGGCCGTGACCTCGCTGCCATTTTTGCGGGAAGCTCACAACCTTCTTTTACAGGCCTATGGCTTATATAGCAGATTATATTGTGTAAGTATTATAAGTGTAGCTATCCCGTCTTGCCCCACACATACATAAGGGGGTCATTACATTCTGGTAAATATTATGATTGTTACTTGTGGATTCAGGATTTTCTCCCCAACTATTCCATATATTCCTCTCCTCTGGACCAGCACATTATAGAGAAGACATTAAAGGGAACCTACCACCACATATCTACTTATAAAGGTAGATCGGGCGGTAGGTGGATCTATAGGACGTGAGGATAGACCTTTTAAGGGCTAATACTCAAGTCCCCACAATCTTTTGATAACTTTTATTTCGCTAATATGTAAATTTTCTAAAGAGGCTACTGTGGTGTGGAGTAGCCGGAGCTGAGGCTACACGGCGCGGCTACTACACGCCCCAGTAGCCTCTTTTATCCACCTACCAGATAACTTCGGCGCGTAGCTCCTCATAGCTGCACGCCCTCGCCTGCGAGCCCTGCCGTCTGCGCATGCAGGCCTGCGGCTGCGCAGTCATTGGAGCCACTGCGCATGCGCAGACGGTAGTCTTCGCAGACGAGGGCGTGCAGCTATGAGGAGCTGCGCGCCGAAGTTATCTGGTAGGTGGATAAACGAGGCTACTGGGGCGTGTAGTAGCCGCGCCGTGTAGCCTCAGCTCCGACTACTCCACACCACAGTAGCTTCTTTAGAAAATTTACATATTAGCGAAATAAAAGTTATCAAAAGATTGTGGGGATGTGACGATTAGCCTTTAAAAGTTCTATCCTCACGTCCTTTCAATGCACCTACCACCCGATCTACCGTTATAGGTAGATATTTGGTGGTAGGTTCCCTTTAAATATCTGTGTATATTAACCCTTAGTATTGTCTCCTTGTATAATGTCCCTTTTGTCTGACCTTTCTTGTGATCTTTCTAGAAATACATGAGTCTAGAACATGATGGAAACACCTTGGCACGGACTTTACTCCAGGATATTTTCCGGAGAGGAAGAGAAGCTGTGATAACGTTGTGGGTCAGTCTTCATGCATTACGGAAGGATCATGGTTCCCCGGTCCTGGACGCTGTACTGGAGGAGCTCGGCCACAGAGGTAACATTGTGTATGACATGTGTCACTCATCATATCCGGGGCTCATCATGTACAATGACCTCAGTAATACAGATCTCTGCACTGGATCAGTCATTCTCCGCAGTGTATAAATGTACAGATGGAGCAACGTGTAATATACAAAGGACTAACACTCTTATCTCACAGAGCAATAACGTTATAGAGACTTTGTGCTGCTGCTTTTTTATCTGTAAATGATTGTCCTGGGACGGGAAGAATATAATCAGATTGTGGATCTTAAATTTCTTTCAACAGATGTGATCACATATTAACCATTTACTCTCTGCAGAGAAAACACATCTTTTAATAATTATAAACTGGTGAATAGTTCTGAGAATGCATCAAATGGTCACACAGCAGTGTCAGCTGTGATCATACCCCAAATAGTGACAAGCATGTGGAGATAGTTTGTAGCAGTGTCCAGCCCTGATATGAAACAGAGGACCAGGAAATAGATGGATAGATCTAATTGTCTCTCTTACGTTGTCCTGCTTCCTCCTCTTGGCTGGTGTTGTCCTCTCACGTTGTCCTGCTTCCTCCTCTTGGCTGGTGTTGTCCTCTCGCGTTGCCCTGCTTCCTCCTCTTGGCTGGTGTTGTCCTCTCGCGTTGTCTTGCTTCCTCCTCTTGGCTGTTGTTGTCCTCTCACGTTGTCCTGCTTCCTCCTCTTGGCTGTTGTTGTCCTCTCACGTTGCCCTGCTTCCTCCTCTTGGCTGGTGTTGTCCTCTCGCGTTGCCCTGCTTCCTCCTCTTGGCTGTTGTCTCTCTCACGTTGCTCTGCTTCCTCCTCTTGGCTGGTGTTGTCCTCTCACGTTGCTCTGCTTCCTCCTCTTGAGGGCGGGCGGAAGATGAAAGGGTGGGTTAAGGAGGAAGCAGAGGGAGGGAGTGGGGTAATCAGACAGGAGGAAAGGAGGAAAGAATATATGGAGGGGGGGAGGAAGATACAAGTGGGGAATATGAATATGCATGGATGGGGTTGCTAATATAAAGTTGAAATGCGTAATACTATGGGAGGGTTGAGCTAAAATCTAAAGTTTGTAATGCATTCCTAATCTTTGCTGGTATGTTGTTAATCTCACGTTGGCCCTCGCTTCCTCATATTGGCTGGTGGGGGAAGAGAAAGGGGGAAGCATGAGGAAGAGTAGGGGAGCGGTCGGGAGATGACGAGGAAAGTGGGACTGGAGGAAGAAGGGGGGAGGGGGGGCGAGCATGAAAAGGGGAAAGGAGGAAGAAGAGGAGGAGGGGGGGAGGAGGGAGAAGGAGTGAAGGAGTGGAAGAAGCTTGGGGGGGGTGGGCAATAGAAGTTGGGTACGGCTTAAGAATCTTTGGAGGTTGGTGTTGTCCTCTCACGTTGCTCTGCTTCCTCCTCTTGGCTGGTGTTGTCCTCTCACGTTGCCCTGCTTCCTCCTCTTGGCTGGTGTTGTCCTCTCACGTTGTCCTGCTTCCTCCTCTTGGCTGGTGTTGTCCTCTCACGTTGCCCTGCTTCCTCCTCTTGGCTGTTGTTGTCCTCTCACGTTGTGGACCAGTGGTTTGGTGATTGGGCCAAGAAGAGGGCAGCCCGAAGACCCTACTCTGAAAATTTGTCTTTTGACATAAAAATCTGTATTCTGGCATGGTGTTAGAGGTTTGAAGTGGGTGGATCTTTTACCTACGTTTCATTCATTGATGGGTGTTTTTCCTAATCTAGATCTTTTAATAGTACATAATGGAGTAATGACATAGGTAAGAGAAGAACTATTGGTTTACTGTGGGATATGATAAAAAGATTTAGCTTTGGTGAAAGTTATGTTTCCAGATGTGGTCATTTGTTTCTCGGAAATAATTCCTAGGTTAATCCTGTCTTGTAAGGAGTTTGTTTCTCGGAAATAATTCCTAGGTTAATCCTGTCTTGTAAGGAGCTTTAGTACGGGGGGGGGGGGGGAATAGTAAAATAATTAATTTTTCAATGTCCAAATAGCTGCACAGTCTTGGTGGCCTGTCAGGCATCAGGATTGGGAAGGTAATATCTTTTTTTACCGTTTACATTGGGTGCACTTATCAGTAGTCTACACCACCTAGGTGATCATACCACATACCACCTAGTCTACAAAACCTAGGTCAGTGGTGGCGAACCTATGGCACGGGTGCCAGAGGTGGCACTCAGAGCCCTTTCTGTGGGCACCCAGGCCTTCACCCCAACACAGAGTTTGCCAGATACGACTCAAGGCTTTCTCCTGTGGTCCAGTAGAGCCCAGGACGTGCCATGTGTACACTTCATCTATGTGCATTATACACACATTACTCATCATCTAGGTCAGTGGTGGCAAACCTATGGCACGGGTGCCAGAGGTGGCACTCAGAGCCCTTTCTGTGAGCACCCGGGACTTCACCCCAACACAGAGTTTGCCAGCTAGGATTCAAGGCTTTCTCCTGTGATCCAAGACAACCCAGGATGTGCCATGCTCAGCGCTATTTTAAAGCAACATTGTTGTTGCTGCCAGGACTATAGGAGGAGCGAGAAGGTGTGGATAGAGATGGATTGTCATTGGAGCTCCTGCTCTGGGTCCCCTGATTCTCCCTCTTCAGGGGACCCTGGAGGGAAGCTACAATCCAAATTTCTCCATCATCTTTCTATTGTATTGGTGAAATCAGGACACCAATACGATTAAAACCTGTGATACAGCTGGGATCAATAAGTTACCACTTAAATTGTCATGTTGGCATTTTGCGACATACAAGTGGGTTTTGGTTGCAGCTTGGGGACTCTGTCTCCAAAAGGTTCGCCATCACTGATCTAGATACTAACAACATACACAGCTCTACTGTACACTTCATCTATGTGCATTATACACACATTACTCATCATCTAAAAAAGCACATTTTATATGTAGAGAGTTTTATACACATCAGAATAGGCGTATACACATCATACATAATCATAACAAAGGTATGTACCAAACTAATATTTACCGAGAAGATGTTAGTTAACCAGGAATTTCACCAGCAATGTTTAACCTCTTCACGCCCTGCGCCTCACAGGCTGAGCCCTCTTCACACAGAGGTGAGGTTTGCTGCATATTGCTAATTGCTAGCACTGATTGCGGGTATTAACCCTTCTTATGCCTTTGGACGATCTCTAAAAGAAGGCGGCGCGTGGGCGCCACCAACTTGGCTCCGATCGTCGCTCACCAGGATATCATCGGGGAGCACCGATTGGTTGCCATGACAGCCTTAGGTCTCCATCATACCCGATGATGCATGGCATCTGCAGTTTCGTTACAATGAGCCAGTGACTCATTTTAATGAATACTGTTTAAAAATGTCCTGTCCTGTGAATAGAGGGGGCCCCCAACACCTCCCTCTGCCCGTCAGTCACCCCTGGCAAGGAAAAAGAGACCAAGAACGCCTCAATGCCAGCAGCATCAGCGGGTGCAGCTCGATAAGGGTCCTCAAAGTAGTCATGTATCAGAGCCCCATCTCATCGGGGCTTGCAACTAGCCGACTGATGAAGGGTCTCACAGGCAGAAAATGGGATTAGTAGTTCTCCAGGGCTTGGTTAAAGACCCCAGGAGTTTACCCATGAGGTTACCTCTCCTATAATATCTTTTGTGCTCATCCAACACTACAGGGTGCCTGTCCTTGGACATGGGTTTCCAGCAGTCTCTTACCATACATGTAGACCTGTTTAGACTGTGGTGCTGTGAGGGCAGCAGATGCCTGTTCTGCCTGCACAGGGAGGTGTGAAGTATTTCAAACTTTACGTATATGTGCAACATGGCGATCATGTGGCCCCTCGTGACTGCCTTTGATGATGTCCACATTAAATCTGAATCATCAGAATGTTCCAGGTGGTCATCTAAGCAGGTTGCCCAATTGATTTTAATAAAATTATGGAAGTCCTTTGACTGCTAAAGAAGAGCAGCTCCCGCCAGAGGGGGCGCACACCAGTATGTCAGTGGGCTTGGTGTACAATCCTTCATCCTGGTGGTAGATGTCCTTTTAATGTGACTTCTGGTGCTGCATGGTTTTGCGGATGGCTTTGTAGTCTGGTTGAGGATCATGCAGGCGTCCCAGTAGCTATTAGTTATAGTGATGACCCCCGGTAGCTATTAGTCACAGTGCCTGACCTTAATAGTTAGTGAGGGCCCCCAGTAGCCGATAGCCACAGTGAGGGCCCCCAGTAGCCAATAGCAGCATGCGATCGGCAATCCTCACCCAGTGTTTTGCATTTACACAATACAAGACAATGGGGGAGATTTATCAAGTTGTCTGAAAGTCAGAATATTTCTGGTTGCCCATGGCAACCAATCACAGCTCCCCTTTAAAATATTCATGAGCACTGGAAAAATGAAAACTGAGCTGTGATTGGTTGCCATGGGCAGCTAGAAATTTTCGGACTTTCAGACAGCTTGATAAATCTTCCCCAATATGCGCTGTGTGGCAAATGGGCGCAATCATCGGGCAAAACTTCGCCAAGTCCGACCTGGTGTAGTTTTGCGTAAAAACCAGCAAACAAAAGTTTGCAGGATTTTTCAAAAGAATTCAGGTGCGCCCCGTGCCCACCTACTCCACTGGCCGCCGCGTCCCTCTACAGCCCTGCACGACCACATGTCTTGGAGGTGGCGTAGTTGCCTTTATAATCGCAAATTCATGTACTGCGCAAGAATTTACAATTATTTCACTGCTTCTACACCAGAACACTGCCATAGAAGAAGTGATAAATCCCAAACAAATTGTAAACAATGAAAAAATCTAAAAAGATCAGGCAAATCTTGGAAATGCGGTAGGTATGGACTTAATAGAAATACATGAGGTCAGATCGCAAGTTTAAACCATGTGGATGGCTAGTATTTAAAGTATATATGTGCAGTATGTACTGAGTTTATAGTATATGTGCAGTATGTACGGAGTTTATAGTATATGTGCAGTGTGTACTGAGCGCAGTGTATGCTAGGTGTGTGTGCAGTGTGTACTGAGTGTATAGTGTATGCGCAGTGTGTACTGAGTGTATGCGCAGTGTGTACTGAGTGTATGCGCAGTGTGTACTGAGTGTATGCGCAGTGTGTGCTAAGTGTATGTGCAGTGTGTACTGAGTGTATGTGCA
>WNYA01000694.1:0-107398 GCA_019512145.1 Engystomops pustulosus
TTGCTAGAAAATGACTTCTTAAAAAACGTATTTTATTTGAGCCAAATGGCATTAAAACGATAAAAGATTGTTTAAAATACAAACTGGAATAACGCGTTTCGCGCTAGGACTTAACGCTTCATCAGATTCCTTAACATACAGTTAGCAGTTTGGCATTTATAGAAGACCGTGAAACTACAACGACGGTGGCCCCGAATGGCCAAAGGAATGATTTAGTGAAACTACAACGACGGTGGCCCCGAATGGCCAAAGGAATGATTTACTGGGAATCAGGAACTACAAAGATGGAGTTGGCCATTCGGAGCCACCGTCGTTGCAGCTCCATTAGTGCAGTCCAGGACCCACACGCAATAAGTAATTGAATACATGTTAGTTTATTGTTTTTTATTGTCTTTTTACTGTGCATTTTATACTACATGGCGGTATGCTGCATGCATTTTATACTACATTGCGGTATGCTGTATGCATTTTATACCACATGGCGGTACGCTGTGTGCATTTTAAAGCACATGGTGGTACGCTGTATGCATTTTATACTACATGGCGGTACACTGTATGCATTTTAAACTATATGGCAGTATGCTGTATTCATTTTATACTACATGTTGGTATGCTGTATTCATTTTATACTACATGTTGGTAAGCTGTATGCATTTTATACTACATGGTGGGACGTTGTATGCATTTTATACTACATGGCGGCACACTGGATGCATTTTATACTACATGCTGGTACACTGTATCTCTCTTTTACTACATGGCGGTACGCTGTATGCATTTTGTAAAGACAAGACGAAAAAAGCATAAAGCAGCTCACCTCTCTGTGGAATTTCCTGAATTTACTCCCAGCGCACGGCAGTAAATTCCCCACGGACTTCAAGGCAAAAGTACAAACAATGGGACCAGCGCTTCAGGAGGTATCCAATAATATTTCTTTTTTCCAGTCCATTGAAAACACATTCCACGGCAAAGTGCACAGATGTACATGGGATCACCAGGGCAAAAAACTACATAGAATCCTCAGACTCTTTTAAACACCGCGCTCGCCACCGGCGTGTGACATCATGAACACGTGACCAAGTCACGTGATTATCAGTAAACACGCCCCTAGGGAGAGAGCGATGCGAGTCCGAATTTTAAAAACATGAAATAACTAAAACAAAATCCAGGAACGGGGATAGACACAGGAGATAATGAAAACCATAAAGGTAAGTTATATATGGATGTAACATTGTAGAAGAGGTACAATTCACCTACAAAAAGGAATTACTTCTTTATATCTCAAATCCAGTTTCTTATGTCTGATAAATGTTTCCTGATGCGTATTTTCAAAGAATTCGTTGTGCAACCTGCGTACTGTTTGTTGCAAGTGGTGCAGGTGATCAAATAAACTACATTGCTGTATTGCCATTTATATAGGTATTGATGTTGTAATTTATGTTTGTTACGCACGAGGAAAAATGATTGGTTGTGGATAAATATCCATAAAACAAACAGCGAGCATGTCCACATCTATGGTTATGGGTGGTGTAGCCATGTGTATGTTGTTTGATTAGCTCTGGTGCTAGAGAACAAACTCGAGGAAAGCATATAGCCTATAGTTGGAGCTTTCTTGGAAATGTATCTGACCCCTCGTGACCCTTAGCATCTGACCCTTAGTATCTGACCCTTAGCATCCTCATTCTGTTCCAATATAGGTAAAAATGTATTAACAATTCTCTTGATATGGTAAAATAGTTTACTGTATGTGGTTACAAAGGACATTGGTGTACGCGTGTCATCTGAATTGCTCTCATTGGGGGTCATTTACTAAGGGCCCGATTTGCGTTTTCCCGACGTGTTACCCGAATATTTCCGATTTGCGCCGATTGTACCTGAATTGCCCCGGGATTGTGGCGCACGCGATCGGATTGTGGCGCATCGGCGCCGGCATGCGCGCGACGGAAATCGGTGGGCGTGGCCGAACGAAAACCCAACGTATTCGGAAAAACCGCCGCATTTAAAAACCGCAAAAGTGTCGCTTGGGGAGCACTTACCTTCACCTGGTCCGAGGTGGTGCATTCCGGCGCGATGAGATGACTTTCAGCGCAGCAGCGCCACCTGGTGGATGGCGGAGGAACTACCTTCTTAAATCCCGGCCGGACCCGAATCCAGAGCAGAGAACGCGCCGCTGGATCGCGAATGGGCCGGGTAAGTAAATTTGCCCCATTGTTATCATTTCGTTGGTCAATCAGGAGTGCGTCTCTCTGTACTTGTTTGATTCTTTTTTTAGCTGAAGACAGGACCTTGGAATTGTATTGCCTGTTTTTGAACCTTTGTTCACAATCCCTGAGTTGATGTTCAAATATGGCGTCTGCTGAGCCGTTCCTGCGAATGCGGATTAGTTCCCCATAAGGAATATTATCCACAACATGTGGTGGGTGACACGATGTGGATAAAAGGACAGCGTTACCTGCTACTGGCTTGCGATAAGGGGACACTAAGATCGATGCATTTGACCCTTTCGGTGAAACATCTAAGTATCAATGTTCTTTCCCCCAAAATGGTGAGTGAAACGCAGATTCATATGATTTGTATTCAGATAAGTAACAAATTCATCAAATTCACTACTTGAGCCATTCCATATCCATAACAGATCATCTATAGAGCGGCCATACCACTCTATAGATGGCCTGTACGGATTGGTGTCCGCAAAAACATAGAACTTTTCCCACTGGATCATGTAGATATTTGCATGGGAGGGGGAAAATTTTGCTCCCATCGGAGCCCCCTCCACTTGCAACATAAGAAGAAGAAGTTATTCTTTAGTAGAAACTCCGTCGTCATCAGTATGAATTCCTTAGAGCATGGAGAATATGTACTGAATCCGTTCAAGTGTTGATCGATGATTTTGTGGGATCGATGAATATAATGCGCTTACATCACACGATGTCCAGCTGATAGTGTCCCCCCCATTTGATGGTCTCTATTATTTTGTGTCTCTGAGGTAGCTTGGTGTGATTAAAGTGAGCGGTTGCAAATAATGGTCAAGCCAGTCTCCCAGTCGCTCCCCAAGGCTCCCGATCCCCATCCCCGCCACTATTGGTCGGCAGGGAGGGGGAAAGATGTCTTTGTGCACCTTGTGGGGAGAGTGGAAGACCGGCATGACAGGGAATTTCACAAATAGGAATTCTTTTAGTCTGTCATCTATGATGCCCTGTGCTTTACCTTCTTCAAAAAGTTTAGTCAAACTTTTCTGACAATTGATGGTGGGGGTCACCATTCAACTTACGATAGGTGTTATAATCATTTAAGTAAATCTTCACTAATTTTTTTATATAGGGTGGAGCCACCTTTATCAGCGTGTTTTTATTATTAAATCTGTGTGGTCCCTTAAGTCCCGTATGGACCGTTTTTCCCGTGCACTAATGTTGCTTTTCTTATATTGAACAGCTGGTTTTCAAATCTGTGAGTTTTTTTTTTATTATGCAATCTTGGAACTTGTCCATAACTTCACACCTGGACATTAAAGGGTAAAACGCAGGGTTACTGGTTTTGAATGGTTTGGCCACTATTGCCGATTCAACAAGTAAGCTCTTAAGGGTGAGTAGATTGACTTGATCTCTGACGTTGCCAATACATTCATTATCAGAAACCACATTAGTGGATGAATTGATAGGCTCTGGATTAGAACAACTCATGCTAAATCATTATAACACCTATTGTAAACTGAATGGTGACCCCACCATATAATCATATGAGATGATTCCAGCTTTATGACATGGCGCATTATCCTGCTGAAAGTAGCCATCAGATGTTACAGGGTACATTGTGCTCATAAAGGGATGGACATGGGCAGCAACAATACTCAGGTAGGCTGTGGCGTTGTACCAAGGGGCCCAAAGAGTGCCAAGAAAATACTCCCCACACCATGAGACCACCACCACCAGCCTGACCCGCTGATACAAGGCAGGATGGATCCATGCTTTCATGTTGTTGACGCCAAATGGAGCATGCTGGAGTTGTAGTCCCTCCATATAGTGGGTGTCCTGGAAGCAGGCTGGGAGTTGTAGTCCCTCATATGGTCACTTGACGCTTCTCTCCATCAGTGCAGACATCTAGACCTCACAACACTCCTCTGCTCGCTATTTACACTAGTCGATGTGACCCGGGGAGTCGTGGAAGTGTGATGTCAATGAAGGGGCGGGGCTCAGTATGCAGCAGTCATGTGACCTAGGAGTGTGACATCAGTGTAGGGGCGGGTCTCTGGCAGGGTATATATAAGGGGTTGTGGAGAGCGCTGTGCATGTGGTGTGCAGTGAGTTTGTGTGATCTTATAGCTTGGGGTGTCTGTGCTGAGTGAATGTGGACATGGAGTTGGGGTGTCCTGTGCGGTGTGTGTTGCAGGAAATTGGGGTGTCTGCTGTGTGCTGTGTGGTATGACATGGAGTTGGGCGGGTGTCCTGTTGCTGTGGTGACATGGGTTGGGTGTTCCTGTGCTGTGTGTATGACATGGAGTTGGGGTGTCCTGTGCTGTGTGTGTATGACATGAAGTTGGGGTGTCCTGTGCTGAGTGTTGTGCTGTGTGACATGGAGTTGGGGTGTCTTGTGCTGTGGTTCTGTGTGACATGGAGTGGGGTTTCGGGGTGAGTCCTGGCTGTGTGTGTGACATGGAGTTGGGGTGTCCTGTGCTGGGTGTTGGGACAGGGAGTTGAGGATGTATTCTGACCTACCATCCGAATGTCGCAGCAGAAATCGGAGACTATACAGACCAGGCAACGTTTTCCAAGTCTTGCTACTGCCAGCATTTCGATGAGTTCTGTGGTCAATTGGTAGCCTATTCCTGTGCTAGCTGAATGAGTTGGCACCCGCTGTGGTCGTCGGCTGCTGTAACAGCCCATCTGCCTCAACGTTCAGACGTACTGGTGCGTTTCCAAAGATGGCTCCTACTTCTGCCTACTGGTTGTTAACGGTGGTGATTTGATCAACTTGTTTGCCTTTCTATCAGCTCGAACAGTCTGCCCATTCTCCTCTGACCTCTGGCATAAACAAGGCACTTTCGCCCACAGAACTGCCGCTCACGGATGTTCTTTCTTTTTCGGACCATTCTCTGTAAACCCTAGAGATGGTTGTGCGTGAAAATCCCAGTAGATCGCAGTTTTCTGAAATACTCAGACCAGCCTTCTGGCACCAACAACCATGCACGTTCACAAGGCCCAAATCACCTTTCTTCTTCCACCATACTGATCTCGAAAGAGAACTGCAGGAGATTGTCTTGACCATGTCTACATGCGCTGCTGAGTTGCCGCCATGTGATTGGTGATTAAATAAGTGTTAACGAGCAGTTGGACAGTTGTACCTAATAAAGTGGCCGGTGATGTAGTTCCATATACTGTGCCCGATACCTACCTTGGTGGGACCTATCATTACACATGTTCTCTCTGTATGTGATCGTGTTTATTTCCGGAATGACGCAAGTGTCCCTTTGCATGTGATCACCTTATTGTATATATATATACTAATATATTATATCCTGAGGCTCGATGTGTAATTAACATATACTGTATATATGATGGGCAGGGGTCGTAACTACTACTGATTTACTTCTGGAGGCCGTAACCATGCATTCCCACCTCGCTTAGTACTGATTCAATAGGTTTTCCATTTTTTGAGTTTAACAATTAGGTACCTGGCTATACTCTTCGGGTCGGCTTTTACTCGGGGTATTTACAGTAAGACCATGGGTCTAGATTTATCTTTTTTTTCGCCATTTTCTATCTTGTTTCAACTGTCAAGTCTCCTTTAAATTCCCACTTCCCTTCTTTTCTACGTTTTTCCGCATTTCTGATATTGCACCCCTTTTTTCTCTCCTCACACCCTGGGGTGTCCTGTGCTGTGTGTGTGACATGGAGTTGGGGTGTCCTGTGATGCTTAGTGTTGTGTGACATGGACTTGGGGTGTCCTGTGCTGTGTGTATGACATGGAGTTGGGGTGATGTGACTTTGTGTCCTGTGATCCTGGGAGTGGATGTTATTCTGAGCTTTGTACGGAGCCCGCGCTGTGTCATGGCCCTCGCTGTCTGTGACTTCTGTCAGGAGAATATTTACCATTATATGTAAGGAAGTGGCTCCCGATGTGACAGGAGAGAGATCGGGGGCGGCTGCACTGTCCTTATACTGACCCCCAGACATCACATGGAGCTTATTCTTCTGCTTTAAGTTTCGTCCTTTACCCCTGTATAAGGATGTGGGTTCTGTGGTGAGAAGGACACAGGGCTGTTACCTCTCAGAGGGGTCCGGGTGTAGGTGACGCTGGTCTGGGTGTAGGTGACGCTGGTCCCGGCAGGTCAGAGGACACCGGTGCGAGGCCAGAGGGTCAGGCACATAATAGTCCAATGTACAGGCCAGAGGTCAGGACAGGCAGCTAAGGATCAGGGTCACATCTAGTATAAAGTGGTCAGGGCAGGTATGTATCAGGGTCACGCCACATGAGGACAAAGAACCTCAGACCACAGTAATAGAGACTCCAGACTGTAGCGGAGACTCACAGCTCGGAGCTGCCATCCCGCGTTCAGTTTTTCAGATGTAGTTTTCGAAGCCAAAACCAGATCCGGATGAGAACATATAATGGAGAGAAGCTGCTCCTCCAAAATTTCTTACTCCTCTCTTAGTTTGGACATTAAAAACTGCATCTGAAACTTTTACAGAGAATTTTTTTTCTTGCTTTTTCACTGATCTGTGGAAACACTTTAACCCCTTCCCGCTCAGCGTCCGATATATCCAGTGACACAGAGCCGATGCCGGTTCAGCTCAAGATCTGAGCCGAACCAACATCCGGAAACACCGGCTGTAGCTAATAGCCGACACCCCAGTGTAACACCCCCGGTCAGAGTGGGCTCCAATCGCGGGTGTTTAACCCGGTAAATGCCACGGTCAACACGACCGCGGCATTTAACTTGGTTTTGGGGGTCTTTCCCCCGCAATCGGCCCCCCGAGCCATTTTTGGGTGGCGCTGATCGATGCTATGGCATCTCTTGGGTCCGATCTGGACCCCAGTGTTGCCTGTAAGATGGCGTCTCTGACGTCATCTTACAGGCAGAGTGTCAGCCTATACATGTGCATAGGCTGACACTGCTAATACCCTGCAATACATCAGTATTGCAGAATATTATCATGAACAAGCAATCAGATGATTGCTTCTTCATGTCCCATGGTGGAAAAAGTAAAAAAAAAAGTTATTCAATAAAAAAAAAAAAAATCTATAAAAATGCCCAAAAGCCCCATAACATATAAAGAGACATGTAACCCCAAAAAAAGTCTAAATAGTAACAAACCCCACATTTATAGTATTACCGCATCTGTAACAATCCGTAGAATAACAGTAAATAATTATTGAACCCGCCGTTAAAAAAAAAACTGTTATAAACCCTCCAAAAATTATGATTTTTACCTATTCATTCCCACAAAAAATGCTATAAAAAGTGATCAAAAAAACATATGTACTCCAGAATGATACTGATGCAAAATACAACATGCCCCGCAAAAAAATCAAGCCATCAACCAGCTCTGTAGCCAAAAAAGTAACAATGTTGTGCCACTTGGAAGACGGCAATGCAAAAATGATAGATTTTTCCCATATTAGGGTTTTAGTTGAATATTTTTTCTTACGTTTTACCAAATTTGTCATGTCTGCTAACGCCGTAATCGTATCAACCCGTAAAATAAAGATAACATGATTATTAGGTTATACGGTGAACACGGAAACAGAATTGATTCTTTTCCATTGCGTCCCCCACGACGGCCCACTTGGAGGATGACCCCTTGACCTCTGTAGGGACAGGAAGCAGAGAAGTTAAATACCCACCCCCTGCATCTACACTCCAGATCCAGAAATCTCTCCTCCGTTCCATCCACCAAGAGGGACAGTGAGAGGGGAGCATGTGTGGCGCGGGGATCTTCCTCTTACCCCTCCGGTCCAGGACAGCGATCGGTGCAGACGACCCTTCCTTGTTCAGGCATCTCGGGCCGGTAGTGCCGGCTCTGTCCGCGACCCCGTGAGGTTTATGACACCCGGACTTCAACAAAATGGCGGCAGTGCACTCAATGCGGCCGCCGGTGACGACTTCCGGCGGCGTGCCGGAAGTGACGTTTCCAGTCGCGGAGTCCGGAAGCAGGCGCATGGAGCGGTAAGATTAAAAGCTAGCGGGGATGCACAATTATCTGAGGTCTAATGCTCCGGTGTATCAGCGTGCTATAACCCTCCTCTGCCTAGTCAAGCGGGGTTTTTGTGATGCAGTTCAAGACAGTGACACCAAGGTACAGTCCAAAACAGGTCTCCCCTGCGTTTATTGCAGCAGGAACAAAATAAAACAGCCTTCACATTCAGGCATCAAAACAAATAATATCCTACCCGTCTGGGTGCTAACTATACAGAGTTTCTCTAACTCACCACTAACACAAAAGACTTTGCTGCTCCAGGCACAGAGGTCAGGGATGTGTGCTCTCCAGCCTCTTTTCAGAGAGACAACGCTCTCAGCTCTGCTCAGCAGCTTTATGCAGGCTGATTAGGCTGCTACCTCCACCTGTGTCCAAGGTGCTGGACAACACAAACTCCGCACTCAGGCCTTGCATAATATGAAAACCTAGGGGAAGCATACCGCCCATCCACAGTTAACCCCTTCAGTGTCTCACAATATATACATTGGCCTGACATTTACATTGACTCATTGTTATATAAGGGCTGTATATTTTTTTCAGGCAATACCATAATCGGGTCAATTTTTTTGCCTTACCTCACGGTTCTGTGTGTTCAAGGCAAGTATGAGCAGCATTCCCTTATATATATATATATATATATATATATATATATATATATATATATATGATGGTTCTATGTAATATGCTAATAGATATATTGTAACATAGGTGCTGTGTATAACCATTGGCAACGTGGAATCTTGCGCTATGGATGCTGTGTCTATAGATCCCCCGCCTATAGCTCCTGTGAGTGGTTTCGGGGTATCTAAGTGTTACTGTGGGTTATAGCCTAACATACACAAATTATTTTATGCTTAAATTTAAAACATTTTTTAAATATAGTATTACTATTCTTAGATAGTAACACTATTCTCCTTCTCTGTTGGTAGGAACCGAAAGAGAAGGAGAAGCATAGAGAATCTAAGGATCTGCCTCCCAAGCATGCGGGGAAAAGAAAAGTTACCTCTCGCCGATGCAACATGTGCTTTTACAAGTTATCTAACGACTATAAGAAAGCAGTTTGCACGGACTGTATTGATAACCTCTTGAGAGAGGAAAAATCATCCTTTATGGACGAAATGAGGACTTTTATAAAAGGGGAGGTTCAGTGTTCGTTAGCTTCATCGCTTGCTAACCTCTTGCCTCAGGAACCTGTACAAAAAAGACAAAGAATAGAATACCAATCGGAGTCCGATATAGAGTCAGTAGAGGGTTCGGTCAAGGACTCCTTAGATTTAGATTCAATTCCATCTACATCTGCAGTTAAAATGGAATCTAAATACCTGTTTATGTCTGAGGATTTAGATCCCCTATTGAAAGCCATGAGAGACACGCTGAAAAATTGAAGAGGTTGAAGAACCAACATCTATTCAGGATGAGCTCTTTGGGATCCTTAAGGCAAAAAAGAGACGCGTCTTATCGATCAATAAGACCCTGAAGGATCTAATCCTTGAGGAATGGAGAGAACCAGAGAATAGAATATCTATATCAAGAGAATTTAAGAATCGTCTATCCATCGAGGAGGAAGAATCAAAGATCTGGAATTCCTTTCCTAAAGTAGATGTCCAGGTCACGAAGATTGCGAAAAAGACCGATCTTCCCTTTGAAGATTCTATTCAACACAAATATTGCCACTACATCAGTCTCTCGTACCCTTTTTTTCTGGTTATCTGAGCTAGAAAATCATATCAAGGATGGTACACCAAGAGAGGTTCTCTTAGAAACAATACCTATACTTAAATCAGCAACAGCCTTTGTCGCGGTAGCCTCAGCAGAGGGTGTAAGATTTAGCGCGAAAGAGGGAGCACTTTCCAATTAAGACAGTGGACAGGAGACTTTAGGTCCAAATCGAAACTGTGTGGCCTTCCTTTCCAAGGGGAATACCTCTTTGGACATGAGTTGGATACCATTCTTGAGAAGGCAGCCGATAGGAAAAATGGCTTATCTGAGGCAAAAACGGCTCAGAAAAAGCTGCCCTTTCGGGACCAGAAAGAGAACAGATTTCCCTATAGAGGGAAAGGAAAGCAGGGGAAATGGAGCTACCCAAAAGGGGGTAGAGGAAGGGGTTTCCTCCTTAGCTCCAGCAACACTACCCCATCATTTAGAAAATTACGCCAGAGTGGGGGGAAGACTCCTGGAATTTCACCAGCAGTGGACGAACATTACGACAGAATCCATGGATTTTAACGTTGTTGAAAGACAGTTACAAGCTGGAAATTACATCTCTTACTCCCCAAAGATTCTTTCTCACCAGGCAACCATCTCCAGAACTCGCTCTTCAGTTGTGGTTGGAATATAAAAAATTACTAAAACTGTATGTCATCATTCCGGTTCCAGAATCACAAATTTGGGAAGGTCATTATTCCCCATTATTCCTGATAAAAAAAAACCAACGGTGCATTCAGGATGATATGCAACCTGAAAGATCTGATTCAATACATCCTATACAGGAAGTTCAGAATGGAGACGGTGAGCTCGGCTATCACCCAAATTCCTCCAGGAGCCTTTATGTGCACAATCGACTTACAGGATGCCTATTGTGCCAATACATCTAGCATCCCAGAAATTTCTCAGGGTTGCAGTCCTCAACCCAGAAGGGATCATATGCCATTTCCAGTACAAGGCACTTCCCTTCGGAATATCCTCGGCTCCAAGGACGTTTTCGAAGATTATCATTGAAATAGTGGTCTTCCTAAGAACAAAAAGAATAATTATAATCCCGTATCTGGACGATCTATTAATTGTGGCAGGATCCGAACAGGAGCTAACCGATCACAGGGACTTTACAATTGCCATCCTCAAACAGTTGGGTTGGATCATAAATTGGAAAAAATCAGATCTGAATCCCAACAGGGTTATTACGTTCCTGGGGATCTCTCTGAATTCATCGCTCCAGATGTCCTTCCTTCCACAGGAAAAGATATTAAAAATTTGTCAAGAAGTGAAATCATTTCAGAAGAGGATCAATTGTTCCATAAGGGATGTGAAGAAGTTATTAGGCCAGCTGACAGCATGTATCCAAGCAGTACAGTGGAGTCAATCTCATACTCGCAGATTACAAAATTGGCTCCTATCCGTGTGGGACAAAAATCTGACCCATCTAGATTGGAAGATAAAGATCCCTGCAGAGGTCAAGGGAGCCTTAGCTTGGTGGACACATCAAGAGAACCTGAGGAAAGGCATAGCCTGGCACCCATGGCCCCTGTGGTCTCTCCAGACGGATGCAAGTCGGTCCAGATGGGGGGCAAATTTCGAAGGATCCCTTGCTCAAGGGAAATGGCCTCTATCCATACAAAACCGCTCCTCCAATTACCGGGAGTTGAGAGCGGTGTGGGAAGCCATGAAAGTCAGCGGAGATCTAATGAAATCCCACCATGTAAGGATATACTCAGACAACGTCACCACATTGGCATATCTACGCCACCAAGGGGGCACCAAGAATATCGATCATCATCTTTTATCAGAAAAAATCTTCAGTTGGGGAGAGGAGAACGTATTATCCCTATCTGCAGTCCACCTGAAAGGAGAAGAAAATACAGTAGCAGACTATCTAAGCAGGAAATCCATCAACCAGAACGAATGGTGTCTGAACAAAGAGGTCTTCAAACATCTAACCCAAAAATGGGGTGTTCCAGAAATAGACCTATTTGCAACCCGCACAAATGCAAAGACAAAACTTTTCTTCTCGCTAGACGGATCAACACCTATGAGCCAATTAGATGCGTTCAGACATCCTTGGAATGCGGCATTGATGTATGCCTTTCCACCAATACCAATAATCCCAAAAGTGGTACAGAAGATCCAAAGAAAGAAGGCAAAAGTAATTCTGGTAGTACCCTTCTGGCCAAAAAAGATATGGTTTCCATCACTCAGGAGGCTATCTCTGGAAGAACCAATTCACCTCCCTCCTCGTGCGGACCTACTATTCCAGGGACCACTTCTACATCCAAATCCCCAGGCTCTCCAATTATCAGCTTGGATCCTGAAGGGGAATTACTAAAATTCAAAGGCTTGTCCCACAAGGTTATCTCCACCTTAAAGGCAAGTCGATAACCTGTTACCCAGGCTATTTACTCCCACATATGGAATAAGTTTGTCATTCTGCAGACCTAAGATTCCTAACCAGAACTCTCCTAATGTCTCCAAGGTATTGGATTTTCTCCAAGCAGGGTTCGACAAGGGCCTGAAGACCAGCTCTCTGAAGGTTCAGATATCTGCGTTAAGCGCCTTCTTCGATTGTTCTCTGGCAGATCACCAATGGGTAAGGAGGTTTATAAAAGCTACTTCCAGACTAAAACCTACCATAAGAATAGCTGTCCCAAGTTGGGACTTATCTATTGTCTTAAATTATCTTACTGGTCCTCCATTTGAGCCATTAGACTCAAAAAATATTAAAGAGTTGACACTCAAGTTAACCTTTCTCATCGCCATAACATCGGCCAGGCGTTTAGGAGAAATACAGGCATTATCTATCAAAGAACCATACCTAAAAATATCTGAAGATAGAATAACATTAATGCTTGATAAAAATTTTATTCCCAAGGTTTCCTCAAGCTTCCATCTAAGCCAGGAGATTATTCTGCCTACATTTTGTCAAGATCCGAAATCCCCGAAAGAAGAAGAATGGCACTATCTTGATGTCAGAAGGATTCTTCTCTTCTACCTGGAAGCAACAAAGCATTGGCGGAAGGACTCAAATATCCTTCTGCAATTCAGCGGGAAAAATAAAGGCACGAAAGCTTCAAAATCTACTCTAGCGAGATGGATCAAGACTATTATTAAAAATGCCTATGTAGCTCAAAATATGTCTATACCTGAGACAATTAGAGCACATTCCACTCGGGCCATGGCAACCTCATGGGCCGAAAAAAGGGGAGCTTCCATTAATGAGATTTGTAGGGCAGCAACATGGTCTAGTCAGTTGACGTTTGTAAAACACTATAGGTTAGACCTACAGAATACAAAAGAACTAGCTTTTGGCAGAAAAGTGAAATTTTTCTCACCGTTAATTCGGTTTCCATTAGTCCACCATGACGGCCCATGTATATTCCCACCCATATGTATTATACTGTACTTTACTGAAAAATTGTGTGTGATTTAACATACAATAAATGAATTGCATCAGCTGCCGGTGTAGTTATTTGGTAGTCACTGGAGTGTAGATGCAGGGGTGTATCTCCTCCCGCAACAAAAATGCCACCACATGGCCCCAATAACGAAAAAGCGAAAATGTTATAGCCTACAGAAGGGGCCAATGAGGAAACTAAAATCCTGGCAGCTGCTGGTCCCTCCTTCCCTTCTGCGCCCATAAAACAAGTAACGGCCCCACGTGGGGGGTCTCTATACCCGGGAGAAGTAACGATCACATGTGGGGGGTCTCTGTACTCGGGAGAAATGATAGAACAAATTGTATGGTGGGTTTTCTCTTTTTATCTTTTGGAAATGTGTAAATTTTAGGGCTAAATGAATGTATAACCGGTACAATTTGACCATTCTAAATTTCACCTCCATTTTGATTCAATTACTATGAAGGGGTTAACAATCTTCCTAAAAGCTGTTTCTGATAGTTTAAGGGGGGCAGATTTGAAAATGGGCTGACTGTTAACATAAATATTTCTCATGCTTTTTTTTTTGCTGACCCATAAACTTGGTTTGTCATTAGTGAAAGAATTAGCCCGGCTCTAAAATGTTACCGATGGACCATAGATCAGATAATCTATGGAGATGGGGGAGCTCCAGCATACAGCCAAGCACCCTGCTTTCCAACTGATGCTACAACAGAGTTACAGGCCGTAAACTTGTGTTCTTGCCAGGGCCGGCACCCCTGGGATTCCCACCAAGTGTGGGCAATTCGGGTGGTCGCATGTCCGCTTGAGTCTCCCACTATGTGTTCGGGTACAAGTCTGGCTCCCCGTCCAGTTCAGAGAACTAGGTAGCAGCCGGCAGCTGTGTCTATGGCGGAGCACGGAGCGCACTGGATGTCGGCGCAGTGATGTCACACTCTGCGCCTTCTGCACCAAGATGATGACATCCCAAAAGAAGGGGAGGAGGTCACCGTGCATGCAGGAAACGGGAGAAGGTGAGTATAGATTACATTTTTTACTGGGGGCTGCTATATATTAGTTATGCATTACAAGGGGCTGCAAATTTATTACTTACTGGGGGCTGTATATTACTATGAGGGCTGTATATTAATTTCTGGGGACTGTATATTTATTAATTATTGAGGGCGCTGTATACTCATTAATGGGGCACGGTAGACATCTATGGGTACCGTGATCCAGCCACAAATTGTGTGGCCAGATCCTGGTCCCCTTTACGTTTTTTTGCATGAGGCCTAATGGAGGAACCTATCTTATAAGGATTGCTGACTAAGGGGGGACCCTACCTAATACATAGATGCAAAATGTGGGGGCTTCCACCAGATTTTGCGCCCAGGGACCCCCACCAATTTTAACCCGGCCCTGGTTCTTCCTCATGTTGGGGCCTTAGGCTACATTCACACAACCGTCATGAGGACATAAAGGATATAAAGGCTGCGAGCTTTCAGCTACATATACATCCCCATAGAAGGCTGTAGGCTCCTGGCGGCGATATGGTGCTGCACCGTACACAGGGAATAGGTAGAGCATGTTCTATCTTTCCTCATGTGCACGACCTCCTCTTCAGCGTGCGTCACGTATGCACGTTCGGCCACGGTAATGTACTGTCGACAGGAAAAAGATAGGCTCAGGAAAAGAGAGCATGGCCAGACTGTTCCTGTCCCTATGGAGCGGCGAGGGGTAAGCAGCTCTCACCGCTCCACCCCAAGTATGCTACGCCCAGTTCCCAGCACATCGCGTGCATGGAGCCTTATTGTGATAAAAAATGAATTGCAAGATGGGGATAAGAATAGGGGAAGGGGGTGATCATGGCTTTTCTTTACCGGAGGAAAAAGCCCTGAAGTATCAGTATCCAGCGAAGAAGTGGTGAAGGATCAGTGTTATTTCAGAGCCAACAGGTTATTGATTACTGTTCTGGTTTAATACACTAAACTATCAAAAGAGGACCTGTAAAGGCGATTTGGGAGCTGAAACCAACCGAAGACCTTATAGACTTGCGATTTAGGGTCTCAAATCAACCTGTATGAAGGCTTTGGTTGGGTACTCACCTGGATGTGATTCCTTTGAGGAACATCCCACTCACATCTGCAGCTCCACCTCCAGCACCTCCTCTTGTGTTGCGGCAAGTGAAGCCGAGATAATACTCTGACTTCACTGCTCATGCACCTACGCCAGCTTCACTCCATAAGGACCTGTGGGTGGTTTAGTGTCCCAAATATCCCATTAAATAAAAGCTGGTGGTAATTTCACCAAACACCCTGTGGGGGTTTATTACAGCCTGGGGGGTTTATTACAGCCAGAGTCGTGACTGTTTCCCCCTCTATGCAATGTTAGCGGGGAGTGGGCCGGGCCTGAGCACTAGCCATAGCCTGCAGCAGGTCTAGATGCACAATTCTATGCCAGGGAGGACTAAGCGGAGGACTGTGCTGGACGCACAATTTCCCTACCACCTTTCCGAATATAGCAAGAGGCCGGAGCCATTTTATATTTGAGGAGTGGGGCCAACATGGAGTCCTGTTGCATGGAGCACCCCATAACATTCAACATTTTTGAAAACAAACCATAAGAAGTCCAGGTGGCCGGCTGCAAGAATCTAGGAGACACAGCTAGCCTGAAGAAGAAGCAGCTACTTTGAGTAGAGATGAGTGGACTCGATGGTAGGGTTTGACCACCTGACCAGGACATATTGCTAGATTGGTGAACTGACACTTCTAGCAACTAGCCATGGTTAGGAACGGGCAGGGGGACAACTTCTAGCTACTACTCACTTCAATATGCTAGATTGGCTGTTCGGACGCCAAACTGGCAGTAGGTCCAGATCAGGTGGCTGAACCCAACCATCAGGTCCACTCATCTCTAAGTTTGAGCAGTTAAACATATGTCCATGAACACACTATCCCCACCCTGAAGCAAAGCATGGGAAATAGGTAGTGGGAGTATCATGCTGGGGGAGACCAATCTTCAGCAGGGATTGAGAAGCTGCTCAAAGCTGATGAGAAGATGGAAGTAGATAGAGGACAATCCTGGGGAAAACACTGGGTAGATGGTGCAGAAGACCTGAGCTTCACCTCCAGCACTCATGATATCTGCCACAGCTTCAATGTTATGGTTTATATCAAAGCATAAGCATGTAATAACATACCGAGAAACTCTTTATGTCCGGCACTGAAGCACAATCAGCATCGATAGTGGGCGAAACGTTATTTGCCCAGGGTTACAAAAGCATGTGCCGTGGTACAATAAAATCAACTTGTTTCGGCGCGCAGTCATGATTATCAGCGTCGAAACGTGTTGATTTTATTGTACCACTGTACATGCTTTTGTAATCCTGTACAAATAACGCAATTTTGCCCACTATCGATGCCGATTGTGCTTCAGTGCTGGACAGAAAGAGCTTTCTTGGTGTTGCTTATTACCCATGGACTTCGGGATGTTTCCGTGCACCTCAGGCATCTGAACTGGGTTTAAATCAACCATCTAACGGGTGAGCTGGCTTGCATTTTTTTTGGACAACATGGCCCAATCACAGCCCAGACTTGACTTTGACCAAACGTTCTCTAAGTAAAGCGACTGTGCTAGAACAGAACGGCAAAGAAGAAGGTGCAAAAAATGCAGCCTCTAGTTGTGCGAAGCTGGTAGAGACATCCCCCGACAGACTTGTCATTGCCGCTACAGATGGTCGGAGAACACATAGCAAGAATCATTTTCATTTCACTTCACAAATACATAAAATATAAATAAAATACATTCAAGTTAAAAACAAGGAAAGTTCAACGGGGTATGAATACTTTTACAACGCCCTCTTAATATGGATGGACGGAAGTTACCAGAACTCTCTTGTGTTTTCTCTTCAGACTCCATCATGGATATCATCCCAAAAACATAATGTAGCCAGACATCAGAAGTCATCGTGAGGCAGCGGCTCATCCCATGGATCTCCACACTGGATACTAGCATGGCTTCTCCTCCGTGTGACTGCCTTCGAGATGAACAGTCATAGAGGACTGACCAAATTCTGGAAAGGCAAAAGACCTCTCTCTTGTATGAATTCTTAGATGTTGAAGAAGAACTGATTTCTGGGTAAAATGTTTTCCACATTCTGAACAGGAAAAGGGTCTCTCCCCTGTGTGAATTCTGAGATGTTTAAGAAGAACCGATTTATGGGTAGAACATTTCCCGCATTCTAAACATGAAAAAGGCTTCTCCCCCGTGTGAATTCTCTGATGCTTCCGTAGATCGCCTTTAAACAAAAAACGTTTCCCGCATTCAGGACATAAAAACGGCTTTTCCCCTGTGTGGATTTTTTTGTGCGTGTGAAGTTCTCCTTTATTAGAAAAGCATTTCCCACATTCTGAGCATGAAAATGGCTTCTCTCCCGTGTGAGTTCTCTGATGTCTCTGAAGATTATATTTCAGTGTAAAACATTTCCCACACTCGGGACATGCAAGGACTTTGGGTGCTCGGGGCTCGCTTGTTTTTTTGCTTGTGATCTGTGATGGATAAGATGGAGGCACAATCGGGAGTCCAGTGGTGCCTCGAGATTTGTCTTTACCTAAAATAAGAGAGAATATTTTTATCCTCACCCTCAGTTATTAACCCTCTGTTGTATGCAGACCGCGTGTCATCGGCATGTGAGGTCCATGACGCAAAGTTTTTCGACTCAACCCATTGGCTCACACACGGAAATCACAGAACCAGATAGATGTTTAAATGTAATATTAAGAACCTCTATCACAGGATATTTTTGGGTTATTTATACTGATCAGACACCCTGCATCTCAACCAAAATGTTCCGGCTAAGGGGTTAATCAGAGCTGCTGGGTCTGATCAGACCCAGTCCAGCTCTGACCTAATATCTGCCCCCACAGGGGGTTGTTTCCCCCTTTAACTGGGGCTCTTATAGATGCAAATTAAAAAACATTTTTTAAAAAAATATACATATTATATATCAAAATGACCGGCACACACTAGGGAATTCATTTACAATGGTCATTAGGAGTTAATTTGAAAACTGTAAAAATATTTACTATAAAGGCACACCCGACTTACAATTGCCACCGGGACAAAAAATTTTTTTTGTCTGGTTGCAAAATTATAAAATATACAGTTTCGACTTCAATACAAATTCAACCTTTTGACCAATGATCTGGTCATTAAAGCCTTTTAAGGGCCTAGTCACAGAGGGGTTAAAGATTGGAGATCTACCCAAACCAATAGAAATGATGTGCCCCCAAAAATCTGATGTTACATTGTACTTTCTATTGGAACGATGTACTTTCTCATGGACGATGGTTCTAGTATGAGACAAAGACTGACCCAGGGACCGCTGTATTACCCAATCTTCTCCGGGGAACATGGGGGAGAACCATCACAAGCTTTCAGGGGGCCACCACTGTACATCTACATCTAAATATGACTCCATGTCCATTTGCAAAGATAGCTGAACCAAAGCTTGTCTTCTAGCCCTGACCATGGACTGTTAAGGTACCAGGAGCCCTGGCATAAAGTAGAAAGTCACTGAACTTTCAGCAGGATAATGCGCCATGTCATAAAGCTGGAATCATCTCAGACTGAGATTCGCATCATGGATGTACAGCCGACAAATCTGCGGCAACTGTGTGATGCCATCATGTCAATATGGACCAAAATCTCTGAGGAATGCTCCCAGCACCTTGTTGAATCTTTGCCACGAAGAATTGAGGCAGTCCAACCCGTTACTAGCATGGTGTACCTAATAAAGTGGCCGGTGAGTGTACATGTTCTCATTCGTTAGTGAGCAGATCCTCAGCGATCCCTTCCGGTACCGCACCAAGCCCCTCTGCCTGCAAATCGGGACATTACATAAAGAGAGACTGTCCTTCTATGTGCTTCCCCGTTCCACTTACTCTGTATTATCGGTCCTTCCATGGTTGCAGCAACACGAACCTGTCCTCAACTGGCAGACTGGGGAGGTTCTTCGCTGGGGTACCGGGTGCCAGTCTATCTGTCTCATGCCTCTCCAACCGGTCTCCTCGTTGTCATCCAAGCCTCTGGTGGGTCTTCCCGTTGCTTATATGGACTATACTGAGTAGTAAGCGGAGACACAGCCCCCACACCGTCCCAACTGCCCTATAGAGCTGCTCCCGGGCAAATCACCTGAAAATGCCTTCATTGATAAGGTGAAACGTTGCAGTTTATCTGGTGGAAAAAAAAAAATCACTATTTCTGCACTACACGGAGTGCTGCTTCATCGTCGATTATGCCGGGTGCTGGAGCCGGGCCTGTATACAGATCACAAGAACCTTCTATATCTCCAGACCGCTCAGCGCCACTTGCTGGTCTCTCTTCTTTTCTTGTTTCAATTTCTTTGTCGTTTCCCATTTCTACTGGTGGCCAGATCTGGTCAAGGATGTACGGGATTTTGTGGGCTTCTGCACTTCCTGTGCCCAAAACAAGACATCTCGTCTCAAACCAGCTGGTCTTTTCCTACTGTTACTGAAACCGAGCTGCCCGAGGTCTCACGTGGCTATGGACTTTATCACAGATTTTTCACTTTTCTCTGGTAATACCGTAATCTGAGTGGTAACAGACCGGTTCTTGCCTTGCCAGCTTGTTCTTCATCCACATCTTCTGGCTTCATGGCCTTCCTCTCCATATTGTTTCGGACCAAGGGGTCCAGTTTGTTTCCCGGTTCTGGCGTCTCTTTGCAGCCAACTTCAAGTGAAACTGGACTTTTCCTATGCGTACCATCCGCAGTCTAATGGACAAGTGGAGAGAGTTAATCAGACTTTGGGCTGCTATCCCCCTCACTTTGTCTCCGCCCGACAGGACGACTGGCCCACCCTGTTGCCATGGCCGGAATTTTCCTATAATTCCTTGGACTCTGAATCTGTCGGTTCTGTTCCCTCTTTAATTGTTTATGGACAACATCCACGTCCACCTCTCCCTCTTGCTGAGTACTCTGATGTTCCTAACATGAAAGAATTGGTCCGAGATCTTAAATCCATCTGGGAGCAAACAAGTCAGTCTCTACTCCTGGCATCCGCCCACACCAAGACCCAGGCTGACAAGAAACTCAGGTCTCCTCCAGTCTTCTCTCCAGTTGATAAAGTCCATCTGAAGATTCCCAGCTACAAACCTGGTCCGCATTTTCTGGGTCCATTTGAGGAGCTAAAGGGCACCAACCCAGTGACCTATAAACCCTGTCTTTCTCCCACCATGCAAACTCCTTCCATGTCTCTCTTTTGAACCCAGTCATCCTGAACTGTTTCTCTTGGCAAGTGCCTTCTCCTGCTCCTGAGGCTGACTCCACCAATGTCTTCGAGATAAAGGAGGTCCTGGATATGAAAACGGTTAGGGGGAAGCGGTTCTTTCTTATTGACTGGAAGGGGTTCGGGCCAGAGGAGTGGTCTTGGGAGACCGAGGACAACATCCTGGACAGTAATCTTCTTCAGAGGTTCCTTCAGGTAAAAAAGAAGGGGAAGCCGAAAGGGGGGGTACCATTACGGCTGACCCTGCGACCCATGTCTTGAGTCACAGGCACACTTATGTGCCTCTCCATGCTGCTGCAGCCCGGCCGCGGCGTCACTCACCTCTTCCGGCTCCAGCGGCGTCTCCTGTCTTCCAGTGTGTATGGCTCTGCCTCCTAGAGGGCATGCTCTGGCTCGGTAAGGTTTAAAGGGCACCGCTAATTTGTGCCACAGTTTGCCTGCCCTAATAAATGGACTGCCTCTTCCTATGTTCCTTGCCGGATCTGTGAGCCTCATGCCTAAGAGAAGGCTTGTTTCCTAGGTTCTGTTCGTTTATAGTTATTTCCCGTTGTGACCTTGATTCTGTTCCTGACTTCGCTCCCGTGCTGCCTGTCCGGACCTTTGCTACGTCCCCAACTCTGATCCCATGCTGCCTGTCCCGACCTCTTGCCTGTTCACGACTCCGTCTGTGCCTCACAGTTCTGTACCTCCCCTTGGCCACCACCGTGAACAAAGTCATGCCTGTAGAGAGACCAGGTGGTACCACACTGCAGCAAGTCCAACCCACTTTGAAGTGAGCTCTGGTGAAAACTGGGTACCACTTAGACTCCGCTCCCAGGTGTCCGATTACGTCATTGTCCACGGGGGTATAGTGGGTCCACTACCTCTGAATCCTGACAAGAATTAACCACAAGATACATGAAAGGTTCTTACCCTCTGTCGATGACGGGATTCCTCCTCTGCTCCTCCTTCTACCAAAACTTTCCTGTAAAGATTCAACATGAAAAACATGAGAAAACAAGGAAATGTCTCCAGAGATTCTCTTATATCCAAGTGATGGACAGAAACCTCTAGAACCAGGAACTAAGGGGAATAATCTCCTGCAGGAGGAGACGGGATCCACATTCATCCCAATATTTTACACATCAACATCAATGTTCCGGTTATATTACTGCATAACCCGATGTGACCCGATCCTGAGGTGGAGGATGCGCTCATGGACACCAGGATTTAGGTTTTTTTTATGTCTTCACTTTAAATTAAAATCCATTTGTTGTCATGACCGACCACAGCAACCAACATCATACCATAGAATCTCGGGAATCTCCAGGACTGGGACATCTCTCTGGTGGATTTCTCTTACTGGATCCATCTATAGGAAATATACACAGTGACTGATACATTGTCTCTGGCCGCCATCTGCTCTCTGTCCTTCTCCCGGATCCCTGGTGGATCGTTGATGGAAAGGATCATCGTCTTTCAGTGAAAACTGCAGAGACCTGTAAACTATACGCAGTGGCTGCAAAAGAGTTGGGAACCATGTGACCTGTAAACTATACGCAGTGGCTGCAAAAGAGTTGGGAACCATGTGTGATCTCTGTGATGTGAGCTCCTGTGTATTATATGGGAAGGCTTGTAGCATGTAAAGGAGAGGATTACTCTGAAGGGGCGGGGCTTACTATGTACTAGTCATGTGACCCTGGGAGTGTGATGTCACTGAAGGGGCTGGGCTCTTTCTCACTATGCAGCAGTCATGTGACCCTGGGAGTGTGACATCACACTCTGGCAGGGTATATACAGGGTGTGGAGGCCGCTGTGTGCTGTGGTGATGAGTGTTGTGTGACATGGAGTTGGGGTGTCCTGTGCTGTGTGTGTGACATGGAGTTGGGGTGTCCTGTGCTGAGTGCTGTGTGTGTGACATGGAGTGGGGGTGTCCTGTGCTGTGTGTGTGACATGGAGTTGGGGTGTCCTGTGCTGTGTGTGTGACATGGAGTCGGGGTGATGTGACTTTGTGTCTGTGATCCTGGTAGTGGATGTTATTCTCCCGGAGCCCGCGCTGCGTCAGGGCCCTCGCTGTCTGTGACGTCTGTCAGGAGAATATTTACCATTATATGTAAGGAAGCGTCTCCCGGTGTGACAGGAGAGAGATCGGGGGCGGCTGCACTGTCCTTATACTGACCCCCAGACATCACATGGGGCTTATTCTTCTGCACTAGATATAGATAATATATAGGACACTCGGGCGCAGGTCTCATTAGTTATCAGCCTGAATGGAAAACTTTTAAATAAAACAAATTTTTTTTTATTCTCATTTCAGCATCTTCAGCGCTGTAATGCTTCTACGCGCCCACTAGGTGGAGTACAAGTCTCACAATTTCCTGTCTTATAGGCTGCGTTCACATGTCATAGTTAAAACTGTGTCTCCTCTGCATCGTTATCAGTTTTGATCCGTTTTTAAGTGCAGTTTCTTAAAGGGCATCTACCACCGGAGTGTGTTTGCTGAAATATGCTGCAAACGCTCAATCCCTCAGCCCGTGAGCCCTCTACAAACACCCGCAGCCGACGCGTAACATAGTAATACGTCACGCGTCCTTAAGGGGATACACTATAGAGAAAGTGGAGAAATATTCCAATACAAGCAATCATGTGAAGGGCGATAAGAAGGGAACTAACCAACTTGGTACCAAAGAAAGGGAAGTTGAATTTTGGTCCAAATCATTTTTTCGCTGGGACACATTTGCATTCATTCGAGTTATTAGAATACAGAACTATTAGAACTTAATATAATATAGAACTTTTTCCACCACTATTGATCTTCAACTCATGAAGTCGCTCGCCCTTTGCAGTGAATACAATGGTGGAGATTTATCAGAAGTGTCTTAGAGCAGAACTGTTCTAGTTGCCCATGGCAACCAATCACAGCTCAGCTTTCATTTTACCAGACAGCTTGATAAATCTGCCCCAGTATGTCTCTACTACAAACCTTTCACCCCTGTTCATCCTTCCCCGGCCCATAGAAAGATCCAATCTTTCTCTGCACACTTAAATCTGATATTTTTTGCTGTGTGAGGGCTTATTTTCTGCATAACGAATTTTACTTCTCCATGACGTTATTTATTATTCCAGGCCGTGTACTTGGAAGCTGGAAAAAAATTCCTAATATGGTAAAATTGGCAAAAAAACACATTTGCGTCACTTCTCTGTGGCTCAGTTTTTACAGCTTTCACCGTTCGCTCCAAATGATGCATCTACTTTATTCTTTGGTTCGGTACGATCACAGTGATACCAAATTTAAAGGTTTTATTGTGTTTTAATACATTTTCATAAATTGAAACAATGGGGCTCATTTACTTACCAGTTCCTGGAACGTTCCCCGATCCAGAATGTCCGACTGGAATGCCCTGTGCCGCGATTCACTAAGATCCTGCGTCCGATATCCTGCATGTGTCGCTTCCCCGCTCAGGTCCCCGGAGTTCACCTTCTTCTTCCTGGTGCATGTAAGTGCATTGTCCGTGTATAATGGAAGAGGAAGGGGTTTTGGTGTCATTGTCTCATAGCCAAAAATGTATGCTTGCATGCAATGTCCCTTTTCCTACAGCATACTCACCTTCTCCATTCCCCTACAGCAGTCTCCTCTTCCTTCACTTCTCTGCTGCATTAAAGGGGTATTCCAGGAATCAGAAAATGCTGCTGGCATAGACTGTAATGAAGAATTAAAATGCTACTGTCCCTTTAATCAGTCCGTTAATTTCCTCCGTGCGGATGCGACGCAGGACAGAAGATGCCGCTGGTCACATGTCCACATCACATGTCCTACACCTGCCTGGGCAGGTCATGTGATCACCACTACGTGAGCATGGCCAGTGTTATGCACATCATTACTATGGTAAACGAGCAAGAAAGTCTGTTATATCATCACAGAGAGGAGAGCATAAGAGGCAGGAGGAGTTACTGAGAACTAAAGGATCATGGGACTTGTAGTTTCCAGTGGTGGCCATCTTGGTGATAATTCCTCCTACTTTAGAGAGGCCATAAATTTTGTAGATCAAAAAATCTAATTTAAGCTCCATTTTGTGATTAATGACAGTGAGTTTTGTTATATTCATTTATTTATATCATCATGGGTTTTTGTATCAGACGTTCGTATTCCCGGAATACCCCTTTATGGTTTGGTTGTATTGTTGGCAGACGCAATGTCATGAAATAATGCACTGCTCTATTGCCAGTGAGGGTTAACACGGAAATGCAGTAAAGGAAGAAGGGACTTCTGTGGGGGAAAGGGGAAGCTGAGTATTATATATATATATTATTTTTTTTTTACGGAATTTGGCCGTGGCCCTGGACCAGGTTCTCTACAGCCCGGTCTTGGGCCACAGCTAGGTGGTGGGGGAACACTGCTCTATTCATAGATGGTCTGCATATTGCATTGCAGTATATGGGGTTTTTACATAGTATTCATTACAATGAGCCACTGGCACATTCGTCTAGGCAGCATCTGCCAGCGGCAGCCTGTGAAGAAACCGTACCACGCACAGCCGTAGCTGCCGACCAAACACAGGGTGCAGCCGGTCTCCATTCCATCGGGCAGCTGAAGCAGCACCACAAAATAGTGTGGCAATATCATCAGCAGTGCCAGCACCATCCGCTGCTAACAGCATACGTCATCGTATGACCCAAAGATCGGAAGGCCGCTCACCACAGCGCTGTAGAGGGCAACCACACAGCCGCTCTCTAAGCCGCCCAGAGTTTGAGTTAGCAAGGTGCAGGCGCCAACCAAGAAGCCGCTCTCCACACCATACACACCCTGAGTAAGCGTGCCACAGACGCCAAGCAGACAGAGTGTGCAGTCGCTCTCCACGCCGTCTAGAGCCTGAGGCAGCGCTAGGGCCATCAGAACCGACATCACAAGAGCCTGAGGCATCGGCAGTGCCAAGCGTAGCCATACCATATGCAGCACCAGGTCCTGCAGTGTCAACTGTGCCTACTGAGCCAGCTAGGCAGGAGGACGAAGGCCCAACCACCAGTGGTATTACCACAACACAGCGACCACAGAACCCACGACGTCGGAGAGGGCTCACTGGAAGACTGGAACGTCTGCTGATAATGAGCTACGCCCCAAATGATGACACCAACTCATCCTGCATAATATGTATGGAAGACTTTATATCAGAAGAGACTGTAGCCAAGCTGCCCTGCAGTCATCTCTTTCACCATGGCTGCATCGTAAGGTGGATTGGAGAAAATCTCACCTCTCCCTTCAAGAAAATCCATAGAAAATGGGCTTCAGATAAAATAAAGAAAGTAACAGTACTTTCAATTGAAGATCACATACACCACTCCACCCTGTTCTGAAATGGAAGGCTCTTAGAGATTCAAGGCTATGACTGGGAGTAACTGCCAAGCCTTGAAGCACTAAGAGTCTTCCATTTTGAAGTGAGAGTTGAGCTTTGGTGACATTTTTTATTACTTGTTTTTCAGCATTTGCATTTTTACCAAATTTCTCCTCTCAAGTTCACCTTTTTTACCAGGAAATGTATTTGGGTGCTAGCTTAAGGTTTGGGAGCTATGGTCCGTTTTAGGTACTAGAATTCCGCATTAGATGCTAATGTCAGGGTTGGGTGCTAGAGTCAGGGTTGGGAGCTGTGTTCAGGGTTGGGTGCTGGGGTCAGGGTTGGGTGCTGGGGTCAGGGCTGGGAGCTGTGGTCAGGGTTGGGAGCTGCGGTCAGGGTTATGCATTAGTTACTTACCCACAATATTATTTGGAAGGAATAATTTGCAATTGGATTGAAAACTGGCTGAAGGATCGTATCCAGAGATGTGGTCAATGAATCCAACTCAGAAGGGTCACCAGGTATAAGTGGTGGTCCCCAGGGGTCTGTGCTTGGCCCACTATTATTTTATTTATTAATAATTGAGAGGTAGGAATTAATAGCACTGTGTCTAGTTTTAGAGACAACACCAAAATGTGTAGTGTAAACCAGTCTATGGAGGATGAGGGTATTAGTACAAGCTGTGTAGTGTAATACAGTCTATGGAGGATGGGGGGAGTAGTACAAGCTGTGTAGTGTAATACAGTCTATGGAGGATGGGGGGAGTAGTACACGCTGTGTAGTGTAATACAGTCTATGGAGGATGTTCTTAAGCTGCAGGTGACCTGGACAAATTAAGCGTTTGGTCATCCACTTGGCAAATGAGGTTCAATGTGGATACATGTAAGGTTATGCACCTGGAGGCTAATAATACACAGGCAACATATGTCCTTGGGTGAGTAAATCTGGGAGAGTCCCTTGTTGAGAAGGACCTGGGTGACTAGTAGATCATAAATTAAATAACAGCATGCAATGTCAATCAGCTGCCTCTAAAGCCAGTAGGATCTTGTCCCTGTATCCGCAGTTATCTGGACTCTCGGGATATTACACTGTACAAGGCATTCTTTCTGCCTCCCCTGGAATATGCCGTCCAGTTCTGGGCACCGGTCCATAAAAAGGAGGCCCTGGAGGAGGAGAGGGGACAGCGAAGAGCCACAACCTTCGTCTAGAGACGACTAAGAGGGGACATGATTAACTTATATAAATATATGAATGGTCCATAAACAATACATTATATGAGGGATAGTTGTCTTAGGTGAAATCAAATCAAAAGACAAGGGGGCGGAGTCTGCATCTGGAGAAAACCAGGTTTAATCACCAGAGGGGACAGGGCTTCTTTACTATGAGAGCGGTCAATCTGTGGAATAGCCTGGCTCAGGCGCTGGTCACAGCAGGGACAGCAGAGAGCTTCAAGAAGGGTCTAGATGCCTTTTTACATGTAAATAACATTGACACTTATGTTATATAGAATTGTTTCCCCCCAATCCCTTCCTCATCCAATCCCTTCCTCATCCAATCCCTTCCTCATCCAATCCCTTCCCTTCCTTGGTTGAACTTGATGGACATTTGTCTTTTTTATACCGTAGAAACTCTGTAACTACCTGGACCACACACATGAAGGAGCTCCCAGCCAATGGAAATGACAGATTATTTTACCCCAATTCTGTAAATACGTTCCCTGATCATTAATAATTATCTCTTTATTCTGTTTTATGACATATTTTATTACACTCCAAACCTACTTTATAAATCTACAGATTCTTGAATACACCTGTGCATAGAAAATACATCCATCCATCTATAGTTTATGGAATTTTGTATTGATTCATAGACAGGATTTGTACGGACCTACTAGAGCAGTGGTGGCGAACCTATGGCACGGGTGCCAGAGGCGGCACTCAGAGCCCTTTCTGTGGGCACTTGGGCCATCGCCCCAGCACCCCAGACAGGACTCAAAGAATCTTATTGCAGATGCAAGCAACTTAAAAGATGCTGCTTTCTGTCATATTTTGATACTTGCTTCTCTACTTAAACTGTAGGAAGAGGGAGAATGAGTAGACAGGGCCAAATTATCTTTGGAGGACCTCCTGTTGGCCCCATTGTCCCTCTGTACACTCATAATGAGTGTACAGAGGGACACTAGAAAGAAGCTAAAATGATGCAAATTTTTCATCTTTCCATCTGTTGCTGTCCTAAGGAGGCCAATCTGATTGAAAGTTGAAGAACAGGGAGCAATAACTTACTGCTTTAATTTTTAGTTGGCACCTTGCGATAAATAAGGGGGGTTTGGGTTGCAGTTTGGGCACTCGATCGCTTAAAGGTTCACCATCACTGTACTAGAGTGTAGATGGCGCGATAGTGAATAATCCCCAGAAACCCCCAATATGGCTGCACTTCCTGTTGTCACCTCCAAACATTGTCCACCATTTACATAACTACAGTGTGTACATACCTGGATAGTGGTGGGTGCATGGAATGTCACAGGATTCCAAGCATTGTGATGTCACAATGAAGGGGGCGGAGCTACAGCAGTGGGCGGGGCTACTCTAGGCTATAAAAGCCCCACCCGCCATCCACCTGGTGCCATTTGGTCCCCGCTAGTAGTGGAAGCAGGAGCTGAAACTATTAGTGGTCCTTATTGCATTGCTATTTCAAGTCTTTTCTTTGAGACCTTGATCTAGTGTTTTTTCTTCATCGCTGGGTAGGGGCTTTGCCTCCTGCCCTTTGTGGGCCTTAGGGCTCCCCCAACCTTTTTAGGTTTTTTTGAGTTTGTACATATTTTCCTCATAATGGACCGGCGATCCCGGATGGCAGAGTCAGGTAAGTGGACGCTTTTTCTGCAGGATGTATCATTTGTTGTACACAAATTATACATACCCCCGTTTCCCTAAAAATAAGACAGTGTCTTACATTAATTTTTGCTCCTAATGAGGCACTAGGTCTTATTTTTAGGGGATGTCTTATTTTTCCTTGAGCAAGAATTTACATTTATCGTTGGACAAAAATTCTCCTTCTCTAACCTCCTTATCCAAACTCTGAATTTCCTGCTGTATTTCTTGTGACTCCATTTCTATGAGAATCATTGGCCCCGGTCTCTGATGTTTAGTAAAAGCACTTTCCATAAATGACCCTTCTTATCCTGGAAGCTGCTGGGATCACATTTGCAGCACAACAGCCGGTGATTTACTTCCATGAATTCTTCCCCATGTCACAACCTTCTGCAGCATCTAAAAGATTTACTAATACTAATGTACGGCGTGGGGGGAGCTGCTGCAATGGCGGCCACTAGGTCTTATTTTCAGGGGAGGCCTTATATTTCTAAGCCTGAGCACTAGGTACTAGGTCTTACTATCAGGGGAGGCCTTATATTTCTAAGCCTGAACACTAGGTACTAGGTCTCACTTTCAGGGGATGTCTTATTTTATGGGAAACAGGGTAGCTCTATATTTCGCATATCTGAGAGGTCTTCTCACCACTAAGCTCAGAGCTCACATACAGGACACCCGGCAATCTCATCCAATGCCCCCCAAATTACACAGCAAAACGGATTTATTTTCATTTTCTGTTATATATTTCTTCCATAGTATCAAATATTCTCCACCCAGTCGTCCTTCTTCCTCGGGCATCCTCACCATTCCTGTATTACCCCTGCAGTCGCATTTGGCCCATAGTTTTTTTGGAACAAGTCATGGGTGTCAGGTGTCAGAGGAATATTAAGGTGGGTGCGAAGGCGGTGGGTCCAGGGTATATTGTAGGTATTACTGCAGCCATAAATGTAGATAGGTGTGGGCACTGTCCACACACCACTTCCCAATATTCTGCTGATGTCCATCTGCTCTGGCACTTGTGCCCCTCTGTATCCTGAGGGGGAACTGCATCTCTTAATATTTAAGGGTCAATGGGGTAGGTTAAGTGTTACTGGCTGACAGGGCCGGCAACAGCACTGGTCATACCAGGGCAAGTGCCAGGGCCCAATGCTGCTGCGGGGAGGGGGGGGGGGGTCCACATAAGGCTTTACATAAGGAATCCATAGGGGTGAGGGGTCTGTATCTAATGAATCCATAGAAGGTGAGGGGGGGCTTTATATAGAATTACCTCTTTGTGATGAAAAACTATGAAATATTTTAGGGAACGGGAGACTGTTTTAGTTCCTGAATTTTTAATGCTGCCACGTGAGTTCACTGCAAAGGGGCCCACTGAGGCTCTGTCGCCCAGGGGCCTACTGCGATCTGGAGCCGACCCTGCTGAAAGACATCTAAGCAGTTCTAGGTGGTTTCTCTGATGCGATTCTTCTGCCGTATCCCAACTTCCTTCTTTTATGACTCCGCCCCCCACCTATAGATTATTCCGTTATTCTGATTGTTGGTCCTGACTCTGGATGAATCTGACTCCGGCTTGTATCTGGACCTTGCCGGACCTCACCTGTCTTTCATATTTCCTCAAATGTGTGAAACAATAAAAACAATCCCAAAAATTTTAACAAATTTTAACATTAATTTACTTTCACTGTTTATAAAACCACAACGGAGCGGAAACATTCCGTTTTTGATTAATTATTGGAATTCTTTGTTAATAGCTTTTGATCGCATCAAAACCGCACCAGGTGACCCCGCCCTTAATACATCGGTGTTAGCGGTTCTTCTAGTACCAAAAAATTTTCCATGTTCTGAGCATGAAAATATCTTCTCCGTATAGAAATAGTTTGATCTATGGATAAAATATTTGATCACATTCTGAACTTGTAAACGGCTTCTCCCCGGAATACTCTGACGCATCTGAAGATGGCTTCTCCATACTCACGGTATACAAATGTTTTGGTCTCCTGTGGGAATTTCTTTCGTGTGCGTGAAGAACAATTTTCTTGGAAAAACATTTCCCACACTCTGCACATGAATATGGCTTCTCCCCCGTGTGAGTTCTCTGATGTATAAGAAGATGAGCTTTAGACAAAAAACATTTCCCACACTCTGAACATGAGAATGGCTTCTCCCCCGTGTGGATTTTACGATGTTTCTGAAGATCATATTTTTGGGAAAAACATTTCCCGCATTCTAAACATGGAAATGGTTTCTTCCCCGTGTGAATTTTTTGATGTTTCTGAAGGTCGTATTTTTGTGAAAAGCATTTCCCACACTCCGGACACGAAAATGGCTTCTCCCCTGTGTGAGTTCTCTGATGTCTCTGAAGATGGGCTTTTTTGGCAAAACATTTCCCACATTCCGTACACAAAAATGGCTTCTCCCCTGTGTGAGTTTTCTGGTGAGCCTCAAGATTATATTTCACCGAAAAACATTTCCCACATTCCAAGCAAGAAAAGGGCTTCTCCCCTGTGTGAGTTCTCCGATGGGCCTCGAGATTATATTTGACGGAAAAACATTTCCCACATTCCGAACATGAAAGTGGCTTCTCCCCTGTGTGGCTTCTCTGATGTCTCTGAAGATGCGCATTTTTGAAAAAACATTTCCCACATTCCAAACATGAAAATGGCTTCACCCCTGTGTGAATTTTCTGATGTTTAACAAAACAAGGTCTCTTAACAAAACATTTCCCACATTCGGCACACGTATAGATTTTGTCCGCTGTATCTCTAGTAGTTTTTGTGCCGATCCGTGCTGGATTATGTTTATTTTATTTGAGCCAAATAGCATTAAAACGATAAAAGATTGTTTAAAATACCAACTGGAATAACGCGTTTCGCGCTAGGACTTAACGCTTCATCAGATTCCTTAACATACAGTTAGCAGTTTGGCATTTATAGAAGACTGTGAAACTACAACGACGGTGGCCCCGAATGGCCAAAGGAATGATTTAAATACGTTTTTTAAGAAGTCATTTTCTAGCAAGCCAGCGCTTTTTTATGTCCCAAATTGGAGGAGAGGATCACACGCACCCCAATCGGATGCTCTTGGGCATTGCATACTATTTGCAGGAGAGCGAATAGCGACTCAGAGTATTGCTACAGGCTTCAAAAGGGGTTGTGCCCTTGATGCACAACCCTCAGAGGTGAGTGTAATACCACAATATCATTATGTACATTATCAAGGGTAATACGCCATAGGAGCGCTCTCTCTCTCTCTCTCCTTGTCTCTCCGCTCTACTTCTATATCCATATATAGTATATGGGGATTTTGCACTTCATCTTGTCACGGGGCTCACCCGTGCCCCTCTCAAGCTGCTTACCTCTCCCTACTCTTGACCTCAGGCCTCCTAGGGAGCGCGTGCGCCAGCTTCAGAAAATTTAAAGGGCCAGCGCACCATTAATAGCCGCTGGTCATTTCCCAGAATTCTATATAAATCTGCTTCTCCCTGCACACCCAGCTGGATCTTCATGCCTTAGAGAAAGCTTTGTCTGATGCCCTTTGCTGATATTGTGATTTCCCGTTGTGACCTCGGTTCCGTTCCTGACTATGCTCCCCTGCTTCCTGCCTTAACCTATTGCTACGTCCCCGACTCAGATTCCGTGCTGCTCGTCCTGACCTCCTGCCTGTCCCCGACTATGACTCTGCTTTGTAACTCGCCTTGGCTGCCACCACCTGTGAACGTACCACGCTGCAGCAAGTCCAACCTGCTTTGCAGGCTCTGGGGAACACCAGGTGCTACTTAGACTCCGGTCCAAGGTGTCGGCTTACGTCATCGTCCGCGGTGGTCCAGCGGGTCCACTAACCCAGAAGCCTGACACATCTATTACAATGCGCAAATCGCACAATTCATCTAAAAAACATCTCAAAATTCAAAAGCAATAAACACATATAAAATCAGTTCCGAGGAAACATCGGGATAGACGCCAAATGGCATCAACACAAGGTCACAACTATGGAAATGTAGACCGAAAGCGGTTCAGCCTCATCTTTAAAGAGGAATGGAATGGATACTCGAACCGAACCCAAGAAGACTGCTAACACCTGCGATCGGTACCAACCCTAATCACGGGTGTTACTCGCGTAGCATAGCCCGAATGATGACCTTCTGTCTGAAGTCCAGTTTTCAGGGTCAGGAAAAGTTGCAGTCCTAGACAATAACCTCAAAAAGTCGTCAAAAAAAGGGAAAGATGCCTAAATACTTACTTTAGTCCCAAAAAATTGCACATCACACCCACCAGAGTTGTGATAAATCCCCCTATTGCTTGGTGTTCGTTCGGATGAACCATTTACACCAGTTGATACAAGTGATTAGAAGAAGCCATTTTTACAAGATTTACACATTATTTACATATTTTATTACATTACATCTTAACGGGAACAGGTCTTCATGGAAACATCATTCAAGATGATTGGCTCAAGCGCCTGCACACGTATCTAAGCTTTGTATCATAAATCAACTATCGAGATGTAAACTACTAACATTTCTCACACTATAAACACTAACATGGCTTCTCTTCTATGTGTAATAAGATTTAATTTCTCACTTAAACATTTTTCGGATTCAGTACATGAGAATGGCTTCTCCTCTGTGTGAGTTCTCTGATGTTTAACAAAATCCGATTTCTTACTAAAACTTCTCCCACATTCAGGACATGAAAATGGCTTCTCTCTTGTGTGAAGTCTGTGATGTACGACCAGGGTTGACCTCTGAGTAAAGTGTATTCCACATTCCGTACAATGAAATGGCTTCTCCCCTGTGTGAATTCTCTGATGTTCAGTAAGGTTTGATTTTTTACTAAAACACTTTCCACATTCAGGACAAGAGAATGGCTTCTCCCCTGTGTGAGTTTTCTGATGTTCAACCAGATGTGATTTTTTACTAAAACATTTCCCACATTCAGCACATGAAAATGGCTTCTCCCCTGTGTGAGTTCTCTGATGAATTACAAGACCGGATTTCTGAGTAAAACATTTTCCACATTCAGTACATGTAAATAGATTCTCCCCTGTGTGAAATCTCTGATGCTCAACAAATGCTTGTTTCCAGCTAAAACATTTCCCACATTCAGCGCATGAGAATGGCTTCTCCCTTGTGTGAATTCTTTGATGTCTCACAAGATTTGACTTCCGGATAAAACTCTTCTCACATTTCATACATGAAAATGGCTTCTCCCCTGTGTGAGTTCTCTGATGTCTAGCAAGATTTGATTTCTGGAAAAAATACTTTTCACATTTTGTACATGAAAAATTACTTTTATCTCCATTTATTTCCTCATTAGTGGAAAGAGTAGACAGATTTTTTTCTATTTCTCCGGCAGGTAAGGGGGGATGTCCATCTCCTGAAAAATATTGTCAATAAATCAATAGTTTGCTTTTTCCCAGTTACAAACAAAGGTAAGGCAACGTGTCGGTAACATACAGTCATCCATTGATAGAAAACTTCTGACTGGTACATGCACTGAATAACCACAATAGACAAGAAAGTGACCCAAACACCATTAAAATGGCACAATGTGGGATAAGGGCAACGCTTGGCTATAAAACTGCTCATACAGTTCAGGGTGTATATAATGGACATCATTATTATTATTGTAAATTTACCACCCACTGGTTTTGCAGTGGGAGATGAGGAATAACCTGGGGGTCATGGTGGAGGGGATGAGGCATAACCTGGGGGTCATTGTGGAGGAGGATGAGGTATAACCCGGGGGTCATGGTGGAGGGAGATGAGGAATAACCTGGGGGTCATGGTGGAGGGAGATGAAGAAAAACCTGGGGGTCATGGTGGAGGAGGATGAGGAATAACCTGGGGGTCATGGTGGAGGGAGATGAGGTATAACCTGGGGGTCATGGTGGAGGGAGATGAGGAATAACCTGGGGGTCATGGTGGAGGAGGATGAGGTATAACCTGGGGGTCATGGTGGAGGAGGATGAGGAATAACCCGGGGGTCATGGTGGAGGAGGATGAGGAATAACCTGGGGGTCATGGTGGAGGGAGATGAGGAATAACCTGGAGGTCATGGTGGAGGGAGATGAGGAATAACCTGGAGGTCATGGTGGAGGAGATGAGGAATAACCGAGGTCATGGTGGAGGAGATGAGGTATAACCCGGGAGATGAGGAATAACCTGGATGTCATGGTGGAGGAGGAAGAGGTATAACCCGGGGGTCATGGTAGAGGGAGATGAGGTATAACCTGGGGGTCATGGTGGAGGGGGATGAGGTATAACCCAGGGGTCATGGTAGAGGGAGATGAGGTATAACCTGGGGGTCATGGGGGAGGGAGATGAGGAATAACCTGGGGGTCATGGGGGAGGGAGATGAGGAATAACCTGGAGGTCATGGTGGAGGAGATGAGGAATAACCTGGGAGTCATGGTGGAGGAGGAAGAGGAATAACCCGAGGGTCGTGGTGGAGGGAGATGAAGAATAACCTGGGGGTCATGATGGAGAGAGATGAGGAAAACCCGTGGGTCATGGTGGAGGAAAATGAGAAATAACATAACATTATGACCCAGCATCAGCATCGTGTTTATGAGGGATCAGTCCTGTCAGACTAATCTGATCGGCTTCTGTGAGGAGGTAAGTCCTAGTTTGGACCTAGGGGAGGCTGTGGATATTGTGGCTTTCCAAGGCATTTGATACAGTGACACATAAAGGTTTGGTACATAAAATGTGACTGCTGGGTCTAGAGGAAGGCAATTAGCTCAGTGATAGAAAACAGAAGGTCATCATTAAGTGAAAATTGTCAGATGAAGTTTCCAGTGACATTAAACTCAGCATTGAAGACACTTTTTAATATTTTATATTGATGACCTCATAGAGGGTTTACACAGTAGAGGTTCAACTTTTGCTGATGGTAATAAGCTCTCTAAGGAGGATAGTTTAACATTACATTTGTAGAAGCTAGAGGATTGGGCAGAGAAATGGCAGACGAGGTTTAATGTAGATAAATGTAGTGCACTGGGGCCATTATGTTCTGAACAGTCAATTACTTGGTAAAACTGCAGAAGAAGAGATAGGGGACATCCTGTGTATGTAGGGAAGAGGCGATTCTACCATAGACAGGGATTCTTTACTTTAAGAGCAGTGAGACTATGGAACTCTCTGCCACAGGAGGTTGTTATGGCAGATACTTTGTAGATATTCACGAGGGTGCCTTTCTTGAAAACAAAATGATCACAGATTATAGGGAAAAAACATTTCTTTAATCTTATAGGTTGGATTTGATGGACCTGCATTTTTTTACAATCTTATATACTATGAAAATATGATACTGTAGCGGCGCTGAGTAATTCTGGAATAACCTGTCAGTAAATTAATTCTTTCCAGGAAATTTATTAATAACAAACAGGAGGAGAGAAGTTTCTGGATTTCTATCAGTTCTCCCATTAAATAATCTCCAGTCCGAAATATCAGATAATATTCCTTCGAGTCATCTTGTAGCTATAGACTGATCTGACTGACTGGAGGAGGAGACCAGAGACAGATGAGGGAGAGGTCACATCCAGGGGAGGAGATGGAGATGACATAGACACCGGATCATCTGTCTCTGGTCTCCTCCTCCCGTCAGTCGGATCTCCACACGATAGAAGAGATGAATATGGGACCCCCATGATTGGTAGCAGGGTTACCAGCGCACACATTGCTTTTTCATTCTAAACTATATCACATACATAACAATTATAATTTTTTTTTGCCAATCTTGGTAGACCCACTAGCCCAGTGATGGCGAACCTTTTAGCGGCCAAGTGCCCAAAACCCCCCTTATTTATCGTGAGGTGCCAATCAAAAATTAAAGCAGTAACTTATTGCTCCCTGTTCAACAACTCTCAATCATATTGTCCTCCTGAGGACAGCAACACAGTAGAAAGATAGAAAATTTTCATCATTTTAGCTTCTTTCCAGTTTCCCTCTGTACACAGAGAATCTTGGGGCCAGCAGAAGGTCCTTCAAAGATAATTTGGCCCTGTCTAATTCTCCCTCTTCCTACAGTCCCAAGTATGTATCAAAATATGACTGAAAACAGCATCTTTTAAGTTGCTTGGAACTGCAGGAAGATTCTTTGAGTCCGGTCTGGTGTGCTGGGGTGCACGGGTGCCCACAGAAAGGGCTCTGAGTGCCGCCTCTGGCACCCGTGCCATAGGTTCGCCACCACTGCCCTAGACTAAAATCCATGGGGTTGTTGTACATTACTTCTGGGGTAATATCCTCGGTGGGTGAAGATAAGACTGATGACTTTATTGGATTCTTCTTCAGATGTAATTATCTGTGTTATTGTGGATACTGTATCACTTCTATACGTGCTGATAGCACTTTTATGCCACAGTAGCCTACCAGCCCACTCTAGTATATAGCCAGTGCCTGCTCCCTGTGGTATATAGCCAGTGCCTGCTCCCTGTGGTATATAGGCAGACTGTCCACTGTAGCATATAGCCTGCCAGCCCACTCGAGTATATAGCCTGCAAGTCCCCTGTGGTATATAGCCAGACAGCCCCTGTTTGCCCAGCACATAAAAAAAAATAAATGTACATACTCACCTTCCAGAGGTCCCCAATGCTCCGGTTCACGCGTCTCCTCTTCTCTCTGCTGTAATAGCCGGCAGAGCCACGACTGTAGCACACTATGACTTAATCATCAGCCACACCACCGCATCATAGCGAGCTCTGGCCGGCAAAGCGCATAGACCAGAGCATCGGTCTGAAATCATTGTATGAAATTTATACATAACTTTTTATATATATTTGATTGGTAGTTATGTTCTTTCTCTTTCCAGGTACAATAAGATGGGAGACTTCTGCGCCTCATTGTACTAAAGAAGAAAGTAATCAATCAATGGAATTGATAAAAAGTCCTGGAGATGGAGCAGGCAAAATTTGTACCGAATGTGGGAAAACTTTTGTTAGCGACACATGTCCTTGTGTTGCACCTAAATGTAATCTTGAGTCCCATCAGAAAACTTGCACAGACGAGAAGATTTTTCCATGTTCCGAATGTGGGAAGTATTTTTTGACTGAATGTCATCTAAGGACACATCAGAGAATTCACACGGGGGAGAAGCCATATCCGTGTTCGGATTGTGGGAAAAGTTTTTCGTTTAAGCATCAACTTCATCGACATCAGAGAATTCACACAGAGGATCAGCTCTTTCCCTGTTCAGAATGTGGGAAAAGCTTCGCGCTAAATTGTGATCTGCGCAGACATCAAAAAATCCACACGGGGGAGAAACCGTTTTCATGTTCCGAATGTGGGAAATGTTTCTCATTCAAAAATAACCTTGAGTCACATCAGAGAATTCACACAGGGGAGAAGCCGTATTCTTGTTCGGTATGTGGGAAATCCTTTGCACATAGCGGGTCTCTTAAGAAGCATCTAAAAATTCACGCGAGGGAGAAGCCGTTTTATTGTTCGGTATGTGGGAAATGCTATGCACACAAAGGCCATCTCCTCAAACATCAGAGAATTCACACAGGGGAGAAGCCATTTTCCTGTTCCGAATGTGGGAAAAGTTTTTTGGTTAAATATAGCCTTAAGGTACATCAGAGAATCCACACAGGGGAGAACGTATTTTCATGTTCGGAATGCGGGAAATGTTTTACCGCAAAAGCCCATTTTCTCAGACACCAGAGATTTCACACGGGGGAGAAGCCATTTTCATGTTCAGAATGTGGAAAATTTTTCACAACAAAAGCCCACGTTCAGAAACATCAGAGAATCCACACGGGGGAGAAGCCATTTTCATGATAATATGAGAGATTTTCTCCACCAAATGTGATCTTCGCACAAGTCTAATAATTTAAGATCTAACCCAGATATATTTATGCCCTGAAGGTGGAAAATGTTCTATATGTAAATGTGATCTCTGGAAACATCAGAGAATTTAGGGTAGAAAACGTTTTTCACGTCCGGGAGTTTCCCAGTGCGGTCGTTGTCCTTATATGGAGGCTGAAATCACTGGGGACCTCCCTCTTGTGTGTTCAGGAAGGGGAGGGGTTTAATGTGAACAACCCCAAATTATGATACGTTATATTAAAAAAATGTGTTAAAAAACATCTAGACCAGCTGTACGCTTTCGATGCTTTTGACAAAATGTATATATGAAAAATAAACATGAAGTTACGAACTGAATTTTTTAAAATTTTTTAAACAAAAGTCCTTGAAATTTTGACAATCAATCAAATTATCAGAAAACTATACGGCTTTGTACTATACACCTTCTTGCGGATTCCATGTGGATTTTACATGCAGATTTTGGTGCAGCAAATCCACCGTAGCATTAAAGTTGGAAAAAGTCAAGGGAACACTTGCGTCATCCGGAATAAACACAGATCACATACAGAGAGAACATTGTAATGATAGTCTCCACCAAGGTAGGTATCGGGCACAGATATGGAACTACACTCACCGGCCACTTTATTAGGTACACCTGTCCAACTGCTCGTTAACACTTAATTTCTAATCAGCCAATCACATGGCGGCAACTCAGTGCATTTAGGCATGTAGACATGGTCAAGACAATCTCCTGCAGTTCTCCCGAGCATCAGTATGGGGAAGAAAGGTGATTTGAGGCCTTTGAACGTGGCATGGTTGTTGGTGCCAGAAGGGCTGGTCTGAGTATTTCAGAAACTGCTGATCTACTGGGATTTTCATGCACAACCATCTCTAGGGTTTACAGAGAATGGTCCGAAAAAGAAAAAACATCCGGTGAGCGGCAGTTCTGTGGGCGGAAATGCCTTGTTGATGCCAGAGGTCAGAGGAGAATGGGCAGACTGGTTCGAGCTGATACAAAGGCAACAGTGACTCAAATCGCCACCCGTTACAACCAAGGTAGGCAGAAGAGCATCTCTGAACGCACAGTACGTCCAACTTTGAGGCAGATGGGCTACAGCAGCAGAAGACCACACCGGGTGCCACTCCTTTCAGCTAAGAACAGGAAACTGAGGCTACAATTTGCACAAGCTCATCGAAATTGGACAGTAGAAGATTGGAAAAACGTTGCCTGGTCTGTTGAGTCTCGATTTCTGCTGCGACATTCGGATGGTAGGGTCAGAATTTGGCGTCAACAACATGAAAGCATGGATCCATCCTGCCTTGTATCAACGGTTCAGGCTGGTGGTGGTGGTGTCATGGTGTGGGGAATATTTTCTTGGCACTCTTTGGGCCCCTTGGTACCAATTGAGCATTGTTGCAACGCCACAGCCTACCTGAGTATTGTTGCTGACCATGTCCATCCCTTTATAACCACAATGTACCCAACATCTTTCAGCAGGATGATGTCATAAAGCTGGAATCATCTCAGACTGGTTTCTTGAACATGACAATGAGGTCACTGTACTCAAATGGCCTCCACAGTTACCAGATCTCAGTCCAATAGAGCATCTTTGGGATGTGGTGGAACGGGAGATTCGCATCATGGATGTGCAGCCGACAAATCTGCGGCAACTGTGTGATGCAATTATGTTAATATGGACCAAAATCTCTGAGGAATGCTTGTTGAATCTATGCCACGAAGAATTGAGGCAGTTCTGAAGGCAAAAGGGGGTCCAACCCGTTACTAGCATGGTGTACCTAATAAAGTGGCCAGTGAGTTTACAACTATATTACATTCCAAAGAACAAACAGTCATATGGAACAATAGGAGTGAGGGCCCTGCTCACAAGAGCTTACAGACTATGAAGATGAGGGGGTGACACAAGAGGTTGTATAATGGTCCAGCCAATCTTTATAAGGGAGCAATATAAAATAATTTAATAAACAATTTAATAAATAAACATTTTGCTGCTTGAACCAGCCATCAGCCGCCATCTAATATACAGGGTCCAAGGTGAAAGTGACTGCAGAGAAGCCGGGAGCTTGGTATATATCTGGTGTTTGCTGAATAACAGATAGGATAGTACATAGGATGGATTAGTAAAGGGAGAGTTGATATTTCAAGCAGTTAGCGAGTGTGATAGGCTTGCCTAAAGAGATGGGATATAAGAGCAGGTTTGAAGCTTTGGAGGTTGGATATTAGTCTGAGTGTCTGGGGAAGGGCATTCCAGAGAATTGGAGCGACTCGGGAGAAGTCCTGGAGACGTGCATGAGAGGTTAGAATTAAGGTAGAGATTAATCTAATGTCACTGGCAGATCGAAGAGCACGGGAAGGGCGATAGACTGAGATGAGAGGAGAGAGATATGGAGGTGCAGCATTATGCAGAGCTTTGTGGATGAGGGTTATTATTTTAAAGTGAATACGGAAGGTGACGGGCAGCCAGTGCAGTGATTGGCACAGACTGGATGCTTCCGTGTAGCGTTTGGTCTGAAAGACGAGCCTGGCTGCTGCAGGCCAGATTGTAGAGAGTTTATTGAGTGGAAGACTGATTAGTAGGGAGTTACAGTAGTCTAGTGGAGAGTGAATAAGTGCAACAGTCTGGAGAAGTTTCTGAGATGCATCCAGCAAGAGCGAGCAAGAGATTCAATATATGGTGAAATGGAGAGGTCAGAGTCCAGCACAACCCCAAGACAGCGGGCCTGCTGCCTCGGTGCTATAGAGATGCCACAGACTGAGATGGAGAGGTCAGGGTTAGGTAAGTTAGTAGATGGTGGAAAGACAAGAAGTTCAGTCTTAGAAAGATTAAGTTTCCAGAAGAGAGAGGACATGATGTTAGAGACAGCAGACAGACAGTCACTAGTGTTCTGGAGTAAGGCCGGGGTGATGTTACGTGCAGAAGTATACAGCTGGGTGTCATCAGCATAAAGATGACACTGGAAACCAAATCTGCTGATGGTTTGTATAATGGGGGCAGTGTCCTTCAGGCCAATGGAGTGAAGCCTCCTGAGGAGGAGCTGGTGGACCACAGTATCGAACGCTGCCGATAGATCCAGAAGAATGAAGAGAGAACAGTCACCTTTGGATTTTGCAGTGAGGAGATCATTGGAGACTTTAGTAAGAGAAGTTTCAGTGGAATACATACAGCGGAAACCAGATTGTAGGGGGTCAAGGAGGGAGTTAGCTGAGAGATAGCGGGTCAGTCGAGAATAGACCAAGCGTTCCAGGAGTTTGGAGATGAAAGGGAGGTTAGAAACTGGTCTGTAGTTAGTAGCGTTGGATGGTTCCAGTGAAGGTTTCTTTAGTAAAGGAATAACAACAGCATGCTTGAAAGAAGAGGGGACGACACCAGAAGCGAGAGAGAGGTTGAAAATTTTAGTGAGGTGAGAAGTGACTGCTGTGGAGAGAGACTGTACCAGATGTGAGGGGATGGGGTCACTGATGCAGGTAGTGGGGCAAGTAGAGGAAAGGAGTCACTTCTGCCTCTGTTCTGATGCTTTGTTGAGTAATTTATTATTGCCCCTCGGCTGATAGGGCAACTGTGTTAAAAAAAACCCGTGCTTGTGCGATCATAGCATTCAGTCGCAAAACAAAAGAATTGCAGACAGAGAGCTGGACAGCTCCCGTACCACAGTGGGGCTCACTTACTAAGGGTCGCACTACGCACTTTTGTCGGAATGTGCACCTATTTCGGGGCAAAAACGCTTTGCACGAGTATTTGTGTGCACTGGGAGGCTGCGCTGGCCTCCATGCCACACAAACTAGCGGCGCGCCTTTGGATAGTCTGACTGATTCGGACCGAGCGCCGTATTTAACTTTTAAATTCTGTCGCAAGTCCTATGTTTAAGGTGCACCACAAAAAAGATTGTGAACTCTGTCGGACCTGAGCGGGGAAGTGACACATTCATGATTTCAGTCGCAGCGCACAATCTAAGTGAATCACCGCACGCAGCATAATACACGGACACTGCACTTTCAGGGAACTTGAGTGACCGGGTAAGTAAATGTGCCCCAGTGTATGGGTGCCGCCGAGGGGCATGAATTAATTACTTATTGGTGGAGTCTAGAGGTGCTCAGAAGAACACCTAATGTTCATTTGCATAGTTTAAAAACTTTATTTCTACAAAATGTTGCAGTTCTAAAAGATATAAAACTAATGTTACTGGCAATAGGGATGGGACGGGGAGGTGACCATTAAGTAATCTGCCCGATGTCCTTAACTGAAAGTCACCAGGCTCAGTATTGCTGATTATTCTGTCCAGTAAAGATAGAACGGTTTCATGCACAGCCGTCCTGGGGTAAAGAACACTGAATCCATGTAGTCAGGCAGAGCTCAATAGCGCATGTCTGGCCACCGCTGCCAAAATGTGAGGTGGTCGTATCCGAGGAAGCCAACTAATTTCTAAGGGACAACATGACTACATTTATGAGAAATTATCTTCAAACAGGAACATTTTTTTCAATTGAAGAAATGTTTACATGTGGAAAATGAATTTAATTAAATGTGATTGCCCTGATGGGAAAACCCCGTTTAATTTATCTGTGTACTCAACACTGTTAAGGCTCCGTAGGGTTGTCTCTCTGGGAAAAATGTGTTTCAATGTCACATACGGATTGACAACTGAATGACTAACAATTTCTGATGGGCACAGATCTCCGTTCTGTTGGCCCTCTCCCATGTGATCCGACAACTCCATGAAGCAGGGGCAGAGCTTATTAAAGTGCTCTGTGGAAACTGTGGAGCTGATTTACTAAGTGCTGCACTTTTGTCAGACTTTGCACTTTTTTTGTGGATTACACAGCTTGGACAGGTATTTAACAGGTGTCTGCGCTGGGATTGTGTTGCATGTAATCGTTTTCTGTCGCAGCTGCACTGCTTCCATGCGACACAAATTGGGGGCGTGGCCGACTGATTCGGACTGAGCGCTGGTTTTAACTTTCAATTTGTGTCACAAGACAATGCACTAACATGCATGGGAAGAAGAAGGTGAACTCTGTCAGAACTGAGCGGGGAAGCGACACATGCAGGATATCGGGGGCACAATCTTAGTGAATCGTGGCACAGAGATTATCATCGGTGAACTCCGTCGGACAGGTAGGTAAATGTGCCCCTGTGTATCCTATAATCAATTAGGACAGCAAAGAAAACTGCCTGCTTTCTAGGAAAAGAATGCAGGAGGACGGTGATATGCAGAGAGGGGAAGCCACCGTAAGCACCCAGCTAGGATCCCTGACACTCCGGGCCCCATAGCAGCTGCTATGGCTGCTACCGCTGTAGTTATGCCCCTGTGTTGTGCAACTTTGTGTGCCCAGTATGCAATGCAACTTCTCATCAGGCCACTGTGAGGGTGTCTCATTGCTGTGAAAATATTGAATTGCTAGCGGTATCCCTAAACCCAAGGGAAATTTCGGTGATGTTATATATATCTCCATCTGTGGGGCTTCAGGAGGCTATTGACATTTTGCAGAATAATGTAGCAGAGTTGCAATCTAGATATCTTAATGCTATGATTATAATCACAGGTGATTTCAGTTACTCACATAAGAGTTTTATTTTCCGAAGTTCCAACAATATGTCACATGTAAAACCAGGGGGGATTGCACACACTCGATTTACTATACTCAAATGTTTGTGATGCGTATAGGTGCATGGAATTTTATTCTTTAGGAAGTCTGATCATAATTTAGTGTTTTTATATTAAATGCATTCCCTTGAAAAAAATCTGTCAGGCCGGATGGTATATTGAGTAAAGTTTTACATTGCTGTAGTTAGCTGTTATATTTACTCTCTTATTTAATGCAAGTCTACGGCAACAGAGAGTACCGATTCTTTGGAAGACACAGAAAGTTGAGAAATCACAGCAATAGCAGAGGGGGTAGAACTCTACCCTGGGGAAGAGAGCCGTTGCTCCCGAAAATGCGTTTGGTGCAATTTTACCCGTGTCCTTTTGCCCCATTCTAACCAACAGTGACATCACTGCCAGCTCTGGACTAATGCGTGTTGAAGACACCGGCCAGGGCTTCCACTCCAAATTGTTCTTTTCACCTGATTGTAAAAACTATACATCAGACTACCAAAAAGGGATTTACAAACGGATACCTACCTTATTGGGTGCATCCAGCAGCTTCATCCTTAGCATTTGGGCAGCAGATATATCAGGTGAGTCGTCCATTAACCTCTCCCTCTGTATCTCACCGATAATGTATAGATTTCAGTAGTCAGCTTAATTACCCAGTGCTCACTGCACATAGAGCTGATGCCAGCACAGTTCACCACGGAGAGGTCTAAGGTGGCATTCATGGTCAGCTTACTCTCTGGGAAAGCTCTGGCAAGGGCTACCCATCTCTGGGACAGGAACGACCCTGTCATTGCCACCAAATTGCGTAATTTCAGTCTGTTTTCGGGGAGCCAGCCTGGGCATCTTCTGCTGAGACCGCCCTGCTGAATTTACGGCAATGGGACTTATCACTAGGCGACTACGTGGTTCCGCACTCTTGCCTCCGAGCTCTCTTGGAATGAAGCCGCCCTGCCTGCCACTTTTAAGAAAGGACTGGCTAGTCATATTAAAGATGCTCTGTCTGAATGGACCTGCTGTCTTCACTGAACAACCTCATCACTCTGGCCACTTGGATTGACATCTGGTTCTCGGAGCATCTGGTAGAGCAGTGCCTGAACAAGCTCAGATCAGGACCCATTGTCTGCCCTGCTTGGCTCCGGTCTTCCAAAGACCACCACTGCTGCCCTCCCTGCCATCTGCTGCAGAGGAGGCCATGCAGGTGGATAAAGCTTGTCTGACACCCCAAGAGCACTCTCGATGACGACAGGAGAATCTGTGTCTCTATTGTGCCAGTCCGGAGCGCTTTCTCAAGACTTGTTTACGCTGTCTACGACAGCAAAAGGAGGCATTGTTTTCCATTTAACACCTTGGAAAATATATTTGCATTCTTCCCAGAATTCCCTAGTGGAGCATCTATGGCTATAAGTCTCCACACGACTTTAAGGTGGCCTCAATTGGCAATTTCTCCTTAAGGAGAACATTTACTGTCTGACCAAGGTTCAGTCTGGAGTTTACCTCCTTATCGAAGCCAATCAGATTAGTCTAACAGGACAGATCCCTCATAAACCCATTCTCATGCTGGGTTTTAAGGTTATTTACAGTGAGATACTGCAGGATAGCATCTCTAACAAACCCCTCAAATATTTTCCCCACAACAGAAGTTACACAGGTCTGTAGTTTCCAGGATCACTTTTTGATCCTTCTTTGTATATTGCCACTACATTTGCTATGCGCCAGTCCTATGGAACAGAACCAGTCCTTAATGAATCTTTAAATATGAAAGATAACGATCTCTTTATCATGGTAGTTCTTGCAGTATCCGGGGGTGTGTGCCATCTGGACCCGGTGATTTGTCTATTTTAGTGGTTGTGAAGTGGCGCCGTCCCTCTTCCCGAGTTAAACTGCTGACATTTAACACAAGGGGATTTTCCTGGTTAAAGACACTGGAGAAGGCCCTGGCATGGGGGCTACTCCCCTCTGGGACAGGAAAGACTAGGTCACGGTTAATATCACCACCTTCTTTGCCGAATTCAGGTCCGTCTTTGAGAAACCAGCCTGGGCTTCTTCTGCTGAGACCGCTCTGCTGAACTTACGTCAAGGAGACTCATCTGTCGGTGACAATGCAGTCCAGTTCCCGTAATCTGGCTTCTGAGCTTGCCTGTAACAAGGTCGCCTTGGTCGCAACCTTTAAAAAGAGATTGTCTGGTCAAATCAAAGACACCCTGTCTGCACGGGATCTTCCGTCCAAGCTGAGTGAACTAATCTCTCTGGCCACTCAGATAGACATCCGGTTTACCGAGCGCTCTGAGGAGCGATGTTTGCAACAGCCAAGAGTCAAGACCCGTCGTCTGCTCTGGTTGGCTCCAGTCTTCCAGAGACCACCTCAGCCGTCTTCCGTGCCTGTTGCAGAGGAGCCCATGCAAGTGGATAGAGCTCGTTTATCTCCCCAGGAACGTTTCAGACGAAAACAGGAGAATCTCTGCCTCTATTATGCCAGCCCAGAGCACTTTCTTTCATCTTGTCTAGACCATCCACAGCAATCGGGAAAACGCCCGCACCTAGGGTTCTTGGGAGAAGCATCCCTAAGTGAGAGCAAAGCTTCTCCTCGTCTGAATGTCCCTGCTCTTCTCAGTTTTGGAACAGACAACCCGCTTCAAGTCTCAGCCTTCCTGGCGCTGCAGGGAATTTCATGGATGCTGCCTTGGTCTCCCAGAAGCACTTTCCTGTGGTTTGGCTAGATAAGCCGCTGGTTATCTCTTTTGTCAGCGGACAGATTCTCCATGACCTGGTTCAGTACTGAGACCCTGTCTCTGCAAATTGGGGCATTGCAGAAGGAGAGACTGTTGTTATATGTGCTTTGCAGATGTCTTCTCTGAGAAGCAAGCAGAGATTCTGCCACCACACCGCCCTTATGACTGTCCCATAGACCTGCTGCCGCCTAAATCTCCTCCACAAGGCCGGGTATGTATGCCCATTATCTGTGCCTGAGACCACGGCTATGTCAGCCTTCATCAAGGAGAATTTGCACAAGGGATTCATCTGCAAGTCGTCTTCTCCTGCTGGTGCTGGATTCTTCTTTGTGGCCAAGAAGGATGGTTCCATCCGTGCATCGATTTCCATGGCCTCAATGAAGTCACAGTGAAAAACCGCTACCCATTGTCTCTTATCACTGAACTTTTTCATCGTGTACGGGGTGCTAAGGTTTTCACCAAGCTGGATCTGCAAGGAGCATATAACCTCCTACAGTCTCATCTGATCCATGTCCGGCAAGTTGTCACGCGCCTAAGGGCCAATCACTTATATGCCAAGCTCGAGAAATGCCAATTTCATTAGAGTGTTCCTGGGATACATCATTTCCGACAAAGGACTACAGATGGACTGCCGTACTTCAGTGGCCTTGCCCCGGGGAATACGTGCCATACAGAGATTTCTGGGCGTCGACAATTATTACCGGCAATTTATTCCACATTTCTCCACATTTGTATCTCCCATTGTGGCGCTGACCAAGAAGAATGCCAATCCGAGACTCCGGCCACTGGAAGCTGAAGAAGCCTTCGCTAAGCTAAAGTGAGTCTTTGCCTCTGTGCTTGTTCTCGCAAGGCCTGATATGGAGAAGCCTTTTCAATTGGTGGTTGACGCCTCATCCGTTGGTGATGGGGCCGTTCTCACCTAGAAAGGGCCCAAAGGTCGAACCCTCACCTATGGCTTCTTCTCAAGGATCTTCACAGCTGCCGAAAAGAATTATTCCATTGGTGTTCGGGAACTTCTTGCCATAAAGCTTGCTTTGGAGGAATGACGCAATCTTCTGGAAGGAGCTCATCATCCGGTCTGTATCTGAATCGCCTGTATCTCCAGACTGCTCAGCGTCTCAATCCTCGTCATGCTCGCTGGTCTCTCTTCTTCTCGCAATTCAACTTCCATCCAGCCATCAAGGCTGATGCCCTCTCTTGTGCCTCTGATGTTATTGGGAAACGTAATATCGTTCCACCGGAACGCCTGGTTGCTGCGGCTCCTGTGGACCTATGGCAGCTCCCTCCTGGCAAGATCTATGTCTGACATGCTCTTCGGAAGACGATACTAACTTGGGGACATTGCTCTCGTGTGGTTGAGAATGCTGGGGTGCAGAGATCTGTAGCCCTCAAATCTCGTTACTACTAGTGGCCAGATCTGTTCAAGGACGCTCGTGATTTTGTGGGTTCCTGTGCCTGTAACAAGTCTTCACGCCTCACGTCTGCTGCTCCCGTTGCCGATACCCAGTTGCCCGTGGAGTCACCTAGCCATGGACTTTGTTATGGATCTGCCATCTTCTTCTGGTAATGCAGTCATCTTGGTGGTAACAGATCACTTCTCTAAGATGTCCCACTTTGTTCCTCTGCTAGGTCTGCCATCATCTGCACATTATCTCGGACTGTGGGGTTCAGTTTGTTTCCCGTTTCTGGTGCTCTCTGTGTGGTCAACTGCAGGTTAAACTGGACATCTATGTACCATCCACAGTCTGTCATTTTGTTTCTGCCCAACAGTACTACTGGTCCACCCTGCTGCCATGGGCAGAGTTTTCTTACTACTATCTGGATTCTGAATCTGTAAGTTCCACTCCATTTTTTGTTGTCTTTGGGCGACATCCACGCCCACCTCTTCCTCTGTCTGAGCCTTCTGATGTTCCTGCCGTGGAGGATTTGGTTCAAGATCTCAACTCCATCTGGGAGCAAACACGGCAGTCGCTACTTCGGGCCTCCACCCGCACCAAGACCCAGGCCGACAAGAAATGCAGGCCTCCTCCGGTCTTCTGTCCAGGAGATATGGTGCGGCTGTCTTCAAGATACGTCCGGCTGAAGGTTCCCAGCTACAAGCTTGGTCCTCGCTATCTGGGTCCATTTGAGGTTCTAAAGCGCATCAATCCCGTGGCCTATAAGCTACGCCTTGCTCCCACCATGCGCATCCCGAATTCCTCCCACGTCTCCCTTCTGAAGCCAGACATCCTAAACTGCTTCTCTCTGCAAGTACCACCTCCAGCTCCTGAAGCGCATTCCACCGATGTCTAGGAGGTGAAAGAGGTCCTGAGTATGAAGTCAGTCAGAGGTAAGCGGTTCTTTCTTGTTGACTGCAAGGAGTTCGGGCCAGAGGAGAGGTCTTGGGAGCCCAAGGACAACATCCTGGATCTTGCTCTTCTGCAAAGGTTCCTCCAGTCCAAAAAGAGGAGGAGGCTTAAAGGAGGGTACTGGCAAGAGTGCCCCTGAGACCCATATCCTGGGTCTCAGACGCACCCGTGTACCCCAACTTCTGAACTCACCTGTCCCGGCTCCAGCAGCGATCCCCGTAATGTCCTAGGCCGCTAATTGGCGCTGACCAGCTGCATGCCCTAATGATTCCAGCCCCTTCCCATGTTCCCTGCCAGATCTTTGTGCTTCCATACCTGTGAAAAATCTGTATTCCAAGCACTGCGATTATCCTGATTTCCCATTGTGACCTCGATCCTGTTCCTGAATCCGATTCCGTGCTGCTTCTCCCGACCTACTGCTACGTCCCCGACTCTGATCCTGTGCTGCCTGTCTCGACCTCCTGTCTGTCCTCGAACAAAAGTTTGCCTTAAGTTTCTGTACTACGCCTTGGCAGTACCTGGCCGCAACAAGTCCAACCTGTTTTGCGGCGGGCTCTGGTGAAAACCAGGTACCACTTAGACTCCGGTCCCAGGTGTCGGCTTACGTCATCGTCCGCTATGGTACAGAGGAACCAGAGGTACCTCTGATCCTGACAGCGACATTCAATAGATTGGCCCTTTCCGCATCTCCCTCCACCATGACCACCAGGTTGTTCCTCTTCTCCCTCTACCATGATCCCCTGGTTATTCCTCACCCCCCGCCACTATGACCCCCAAGTTATTCCTTTTCTCCCTCTATCATGACCACCTGGTTATTTCTCAGAGGGGGCACACTCTGCATTTTTTAGTTTCTTGTCGTTTCTAATTTGAAAAATAATTTGGGACCTTCGTGTTTTAGCAACTTAAACACCAGAATGATAATTCCCTTCTACTTGTGTTCATTCAGATGATCCTTTTACACGCGTCCCCAATTTAGAGCCTAATACTGGTTATATGAAGAACAATCTTTAAACATCAGCAAAGCTTCTCTATCAGCAAGACACAGGCAGATGAGCTGCTGACAATGACCGAAGATCCGTAATATGTAAAAGTCACCCAAGAAGACAATTTTTATCATATTGACACAATATTTACATATTTCATTACATTACATTACAGGGAACAGGTCTTTATAGAAATATCGTTATTGACGACTGACTCAAGCGCCTGGCCACATCTCTAAGCTTTTAACTAATATATATATATATATATTTATTTATATATACAGAAGTCATCAAAGGGAAGAAAATCAGGCAATAGAGATCTAAACTGGTCACATTTCTTACTCTATAAACACTAACATGGCTTCTCCCTTGTGTTGAACAAGGCTTGATTTCGCACCAAAACATTTTTTAGATTCGGTACATGAAAATGGCTTCTCCTCTGTGTGGGTTCTCTGGTGCTTAACAAGAGATGATTTCAAACAAAAAGATTTCCCACATTCAGTACATAAAAATGGCTTCTCCTCTGTGTGAGTTATTTGATGTTTAAGAAGAGATGCCTTAAAACGAAAAGATTTCCAACATTCGGTACATGAAAATGGCTTCTCCCCTGTGTGAATTCTCTGATGTTTAAGGAAATCAGATTTCCAACTAAAACACTTTCCACAATCAGTACATGAAAATGGCTTCTCCCCTGTGTGAGTTATCTGATGCTTAACAAGAGATGACTTCAAACTAAAATATTTCCCACATTCAGTACATGAATATGGCTTCTCACCCGTGTGAATTCTCTGATGTTTAACATAATCCGATTGTCTGCTAAAACATTTCCCACATTCAGTGCATGAAAATGGCTTCTCCCCTGTGTGAGTTCTCTGATGTTTAACAAGAGATGACTTCAAACTGAAAGATTTCTCACACTCAGTACATGAAAATGGCTTCTCCCCTGTGTGAGTTCTCTGATGTTTAACAAAATCTGATTTCCTACTAAAACATTTTCCACATTCAGGACATGAAAATGGCTTCTCCCCTGTGTGAATTCTCTGATGTTTATCAAAATCTGATTTCCTACTAAAACATTTCCCACATTTAGGACATGAATAAGGCTTCTCTCCTGTGTGAATTCTCTGATGTATGTAAAGAGCTGATTTCTGAGTAAAACATTTCCCACATTCCGTACATGAAAATGGCCTCTCTCCTGTGTGAATTCTCTGATGTTCAAGGAGAGAGGATTTTTTACTGCAACACTTTCCACATTCAGGACAAGAAAATGGCTTATTCCCTGAATGAGTTCTCTGATGTTCGACAAATGCTTGTTTCCAGCTAAAACATTTCCCACACTCTGGACATGAAAACGGCTTCTCTCCTGTGTGAATTCTCAGATGTCTAACAAGATTTGATTTTCGGAAAAAAATCTTCTCACATTTTGGACATGAAAACTGCCTTTTATCTGCACGATTTCCATTGTCTGTGGAAAGATGAGATTGTGAAATCGAAAATTGAGAGTTTTCTTGTTCTCAGTTACAAACAAAAGTAAAGCGACGTGCAACCATCTATAGATAGAAAACTACCAACATCATGTAAAGTAATTGCTAATATAAGACATTGCCAAATCATTTTTCACAATGCAAAAACCAAGTTCTAATTATAAATAATCACATTTTTAGAAATTAGTAGTTACTTACAGGTAATGATCTTTTCTCGAACCACGACGGCACCCCCAGAGAGAGGGATCTGTCCTCCTCCTCATCCGCCTCAATGATTTCAGAGACTTGGAAGAGCCTTTAGGTTAGTTTATCAATATATATATATACAGGCTTTTTTTTTTGCAGTGACACCGACACCAAGATACCAGGGTGGGAATATTCCAGGTGCCATCGTGGTTTCGAGGAAACATCATTACCGATAAGTAACTACTGTTTTCCCCTTCACCACGACGGCACCACCAGAGAGATTTTCAGAGAGAAAAAGTTAGGTAGGGATAATAGAGGAGAGAATCCTCCTCCCGAAAGACAATTCTAAAGAAACTTTCAATCCATAGTGATTTTAGAAAGTGTGCGGGAAAGACCAGGAAGCGACCCGACAGATTTGTTGTATGAAGGCATTCATTAATTCTGCCCAGGATGTTTTTAGTGCTTTGGTTGAATGGGCAAAAGAATTTTTCAGGAGCAGGTTCCTCGGCTATTTCATAAGCCATCTGTATAGAAATTTTGATCCATGTGGCAATAGTAGAAAATGAAGTTTGGAGGCTTCTAGCTACTGGATAATCTTATGTCCAACATCAAAATGTCTAAATGATTGGGATCGGAGTCTGTGGACCCCCTGGACCACCGCGGGAGATGGTTTAGCCAACACCTGGGACCGGAGTCTAAGTGCCACCTGATCTTCACCAGAGCCTGCCGCAAAGCGGGATGGTTTTGCTGCGGCGGGGTACCACTAGGTTGTTCCACAGGTGTGACTAGCCTGCGGTGGCAGCCGAGGTAGCAATGCCGGCGACAGCGGGAGAACAGTGCAGGTGGAAACACTAGGACTCACGTCAGGAACATAGGAGCTGGCACACGGTACAGGAACGCAGGAACGGACTAGCACACGGAACAGGAACGGACTGGCACACGGAACAGGAACGCAGGAACGGACTGGCACACGGAACAGGAACATAGGAGCAGTTTCACGGGAGCACAGGATACGCTGGAGACACAGGAAGGCTTTCTCTTCACAGGAATGGCTTGAAGATCCAGCGGGGAATGATGGGAGCCGCCGGATTAAATGCAGACCCGGAAGTGGCCAGCGCCAATCACCAGTGTGCTGGCCCTTTAAATCTTGAAGTACCACCATGCGCGTGCCTTAGGGGCTTAGTCCGGACAGGAGCGGGAACGTGGAGAGGTAAGTCTGTGGGAGCACCGCGAAGAGGGGCACGGTGCACCTGCAATCCGCGACATGGATCGCGGGGTTGCCTGTGACAATAATTTTTCGTTCTCTGTTTTGGGATTTGCACAAAAGAAGGGGAGCATTACATCTTGAGACCTATGGAAATCTGAGACCACTTTAAAAAAAAATGTGGGGTCTGGTTTATGATTCTACGCTGAAAGAGCAAGAAATATGGAGGCCAAAAGGAAAATTCCCTTAAATTTCCCTACTATTTTAGCTGATATGATAGCTGTCAAGAAGACTTTTTAAAGTAAGAAGTTTGATGTAAATATCTCCTAAAGGTTCAAAGGGTGGTCCTGATAATACTTTTAAAACAAATCCCAGGGAGGACATCTAGAACTAATAGAGGGCAGAGTCTTCCTGTTGCTTTCATAACAGACTAAGTCCCGGTAAAAAAAAATGCTGCCAACACTGAAATATGAACCTTTATCCAGACCTCTTTGAAGAAACTCTAGAAAGACTTTTAGATCTCGATTGGACATGTGAAGGAAAGGAAAGATATCCAGACACGTAAATAGACACCTAAGTGATAGGTGATAGGCTACTCCGTAGGGTGGAAATAACCTTAATAGAAAGTCCCTTATGTTTGAGAAATTACCTCTCAATAGCCAAGCTGTGAGATGAACATTCCTCACCTCTGGATGACAAATAGGACCTTGGGATAGTAAGTTCTTTACCTCTGGGAATACCCAAGGCTCTGCTAGGTCTCTGAGGGTTGAAAACCAGGCACGACGTTGCCAAAAGGGACCAATGAGAAAGACCTTTGCCTTGTCCTGTCATATCTTCCTTTGGGTTCTGCGAATAAGAATCATGGGAGGAAAAGCATACACAAGGTCATGACCTCAAAACTAAGAGGCGACATCTATCGCTAGAGGTTGATTGTTAAGATTCAGAGACTGTGATTTTTACTGCTGGCAAAGAGGTCTATGAATGGGGTCCCCCAAAGCTTGGTAATGATGTTGAATACTGTTTTGCTGAGAGCCCACTCCCCGATGTAAGGTAGGACAACTTAGGAAGCCTGCCGGTCTGTTTTCTGTGTAATACTGTTAGTGATGTAAGGTATATTAGTGCTAGGTGAAAGATTTGGGAAGCAACGTGCATGAGACGTGGACATCTTGTGCCACTTTACTTGTTTATGTAAGATATGGCTGTGGTGTTGTCTGATCTGCTGCAACTTCTTTTTTTTCCTAAAAGCAGGAGTGCTGACTGAAGTCTTTTTAGAATGGCTAGTAATTCTTTGTAGTTTGAAGAGAGATTCTTTGTAGTTTGAAAGACCTGAAACATATGGTCTAAAAAATAAGCCCCTCCAACCACTAGGACTGCCTTCTGTGGTGATAATGTTGACGAAAGGTAGACCCGATTCTAGATTGTTTTGTCACTAATCAGAATTCAGGGATCTTAGTATTTTGTCTGGAACCTGAAGAGCACTGTCTAGAGAGTTTGAGTGTCTGTCCCAGGCCTGAAGTAAAAAGTTTTGAAGCTTTCGTGTATGGAACTGGGCCCAAGGAACAGCTGGTATAGTATCTGTCAGATGCCAAGAAGAGACATGTCTACTCTATTGGAGACATAAGGGGATTTCTTTATTTCTATGATGCTGGATCTTATCTTCTCTAGCTTTCCCTGAGGAAGGATTCTTGATATAAGGAATCCAGACAAATACCTATTTTTTTTCCTCTTGGTTGGTATCATAGAGGATTTTTCTTGATTTATAAGCCAATCTAGGAAAAGAAGGTATATTGTAGATTTTTGTGTTTTCATTTTGACCCTTGGGACATGAAGATACGTGTTTAGGGTTTTTAGAATTGTGATGGTTCTTAAATAATCATTAGTTTTTCTTAGCCAAAATAGGGTTGAGTAAAACCAATGACATTCTTCGTGTACAGGAACTTGGCATAATACCAAGTGAGAGATGAAATTTCTAGTAGCAAGTGTAGGCGGTTGTCTCCTGGAGGAATTTTCGTTATCCGGAATCTTGATGGCAGAGGAGAGATAGAGTCCAGCATTATGCCCTTTGAAATTGAGATGAGAATCCAACTGCTGCTTGAAATCTGTTCCCAGGTGTGCAGAGATAGTATCCCCCCCCCCCCCCCCACCTACGGCCTGGCGCTATTGTGACCCAGAGCCAAGATTTCTAGATGGATCAGAGCATTGGTTAAACAGAAAACCTGTGTTCATTTGTGAAGGCCTAGAGGACCGGGTTCTAGGATCTTTGATCCTCTTCTGGAACCATGTTCTTCAAAAGGACCGGAAGGGTTTGAATTTCTTAGATGTTGGAGGGAATGCTTTCCTTTTATCTCTGGCCTTCTCTAATAGGTCATCTTAAACAGGGAATACTGCACAGTTTATTTCTTGAGACAACATCTCCTGGCCAGTTCTTTAACAATGAGGCCCTATGTGCAGAGTTAGATAAGGTCACAGATCTGGACGATAGTCGCAAGGCATCTAATGGAGAATCAGCCAGGAATGCATCACCCTTCTGTATATTGAAGATGCCAGAACTTCTCTACTTCTCATTAATGAATGAAGATCCCTTAATCAACTGTAATAGTTAGCAAAACCACAAACCTCTGGATTTCCTTTAATACAGTGGGTTACGCCCAATTCTAGATAACTTGCGTCTTTCTGGAATCCATCTTAAGGCACATGTAACCCAGGAAAGGAATAGAAAGTTGCTAGAGAATACATTTTTCCAATTTGCAGAAAAGCTGGTCGTCCTGTAGCTGTGTCAGAACCTGGCGAACATAACTGCGATGATGTGCCAGAGAGCGAAAGAAAATTTTAAAAAATGTCATCTAGATAAACAACCACAAATGTGTATTGCAGGAGCATTACTGTCCACAGGTTTAATGCGAATGAGCTTGTAGACACGTCTCAATAAGCCAGATTTACGAAGCGCGGCTTCACAAATTCTTTCATAATGCTTCGAAATCAGGGGTAATAGATATTTAATTTTGAGTATTATTTCAGCCTACAATATCTATACAAGGGCAGAGACGTTCATCCTTTTTCCCAAAGAAGAACCCTGCATCTGCTGGTGAGGAAGATGGTAAAAAAAACGGTCTTTAATGTACTCCAACATAGCCTGTGTTCTGGTAATAACAGGGGAGGGGTCCTTCCGTGTGGAGGAGTTTTGCCTGGAAGCATGTTGATAGCACAATCCTGTTATGGGGTGGAAGCTTCTCTGCCTGTGACTTGCCGAATACGTCAGCAAATAAACAATAGGGATGTGGAACATATTCTCTAGTATTGGAAAGGCAAAGAGTAACTCATTTTGTTGCAGAACGAGGAAGAAAAACCAGAGAAATTTCCCATCTGGCTCAGAGTGAACTAGAGATGAAGTTATCAGATGCTTCAGAATCTAACAAAGCAGAGGTAGATAAGGTGCCTCTAGGAAGCATATCTCCGGTCTGAAATGTTCTATAATATTCCTCTGAGCCTGATAGTAACACAGCGGGGACATTTACTAATCGTCGCGCGCTGCACTTTTGTCGACCGTGCGCGTTCTTCATGGCTAAAACGGTTTGCACAGGTATTTAAGAAGTGTCCTAAATACTGTGATTGCATCGCACACGACCCTTTTGTGGCGCAGCAGCGCTGCCTCCATGCGGCGCAGATTGAGAGGGCGTGCCATCGGACGGTCCGACTGATTCAAATTATACTGCACTCCATATGTTAAAGGTGCACCACAAAAAGGATGGTGAACTCTGCCGGACCAGTGCGGGAAAGGTCCAAATGAATGATTTCTGGCGGACAAGTGAATCGCCCCACCAAGCATTATACAGTGAAACAGCACTTTAACTGAACTTGAGTGACTTTGTAAGTAAATGTGGCCAAATATATGGATACTGATTGACTGGACATGGAAACCAGAGATAGATCAGCTAGTGTCTGTGAGGATCGGAGGTAGTGGATCCCATGTACCACCGCAGACAATGACGTACACCGACACCTGGAACTGGAGTCTAAGTGGTACCCGGTTTTCACCAGAGCCCGACGCATAGCAGGTTGGACTTGTCGCGGCGTGGTATCACCAGGTCGCTCCACAGGCGCGACTTTGTCCGTGGTGGTAGCCAAGGTGAAGTACAGAATCGTAACGTAAACTCGTGGTCAGGGAGAGGAGGTCAGGGAACAGAGTCAATAATGGAACTGGGGTCACAACAAGAATTCGAAACAAAAGCAAATTGCATGAAATAGGCACAAAGATCCGGCGAGGCATGAGAGTGAGGCAGGTTTATATAGAATTTGGGGAAATGGCCAAGACAAATTAACGGTGCGCTGGCCCTTTAAATTTTCTGAAGCCGGTGGGAGGACGGGGAACAGGAAAGATGCGTGGGCGCACAAAGAGGAGCACGGGTGAGCCAGCAACCCGATATATGGCTTGTGGGAGCACCCACGACAGTGTCTATGTCATCTCCATCTCCTCCCCTGGATGTGACCTCTCCCTGCAATGTATAAGGGAAGAATAACCCACAAGATACATGAAAGGCTCTTACCCTCCTCTGTCACTGATGAGGGGATTTCCTCTCCGCTCCTCCCTCCACCACAACTTTCCTGGAAAGATCCAACATGAAGGACCTGAGAAAACAAGGAAATGTCTCCAGAGATTCTCTTATATCCAAGTGATGGATAGAGACCGTCAAGTAATCTGCTATAGGACACTGATTCATTATTCATACAAATATCTTACACATCTACATGTTATCATGGATACCAGTTTAAAAATTATTTATGTAAGTTCTTTTTACCAAAAGTTTTTTTTAATTTATTACGCTAGCAGCATATGACCGACTACAGAAAACGGGATCATCATCCTATAGATTGACGCTGTTCCAATAAAAGACTAGTAGACAATCTAATGTCAATCTATAGTAGATCTACAAAAATCTCAGCTCCATCTACCTGATAATCCAGTGGGATGTTCTCCTCTGGCTCCACTTTAACAATATGGAAATAGAGAGGACTGGGACATCTCTCTGGTTCCTGTGTAATATCTCGGGAATCTCCAGACGGGCCATCTCTTGGTCCTGTGTAATATCCCGGGAATTCCAGGACTGGGACATCTCTTGGTCCGTGTCTGTAATATCTCGGGAATCTCAGAGACTGGGACATCTCTTGGTTCCTGTGTAATATCCCGGGGAATCTCCAGGACTGGGGACATCTCTCTCGGTTCATGTTGTAATATCTCGGGTAAATTCCAGGAATGGGACATCTCTGGTCCTGTGTAATATCCCGGGAAATATCCAGGACGGGACAATCTCTCTGGTGGATTTCTCTGACTGGATTCACTATAGGAAAATCTACACGTGACTGATACTTGTGTATATGTGATGATGAGATGATGGGGGAGGTGACTCACACCTGCTCTGTCCTCTATAATCAGGAAGGGTCTCCTCTACTGGTTGATGTGAGGGTGGGTGGTGGTCCAATCATGATGTCCTTGTACTGGTCATTGTGTCTTCTATATACTCCCACTCCTCCAGGTGAGAATAGACAGTGACTGTCCGACACCTTATAGAACCTGACACCCACAAGACACAGTCATCACCCAGACATCTCCCCTTATTGTACAAATCCCAGGTTGGGAGGACAGTTTAGCCTACGGAAACTTTGCCAATTCAGGCTCCCTTGCAGGCTTGTGTGAGACTTATAGCCACTGAGCTCTATAGGGGATTATGGCAAATGTTCAAATATTTTCCAGGAGGGGATTAAGTAAAAATGCTCTTTGCTACCTTGTAAGGCAGCCAGCTGAAGATCAAGCATTTGTGCAAGGGGCCTTAATTGGCAAAGTCTCAGTAAGATGAGCTCTTACTTCCCGCCCCTAGTCAAAATACGCTCACTCAGCCAAACCAGTTACCTACACTGTACTAAAGAGATGCAACCAAATTGAAGCAGTGCTGTCTACAGTTGTGAATCTGTTCCTTTTGGAGTAGATATACTGGTTGGCTTTAATCCTACCTTATGTTCATACGCTTGCTGAAGTCATGCTTGATGTTAAAAGGACCCTTACAAGGTAGCTAAAGAGGCAATTCTGGAAAACATGTACCTTGTCCCAACATTCCCGGCAGCGCTCACCTCTCCACTCAGCAGCTCAGTGATCCTGGAGGTAAGTTCTAGGATCTTCTGCTCATGTATCAGTGAATGAGGTGGAGGCTGGGTGATGGGGCTCTGGGTCCATCCTCTGACACACGGGGGGATCACACACTCACCAGACGATTCTTCTTCACTACTGTGTAATCCTGTGTATGGGAGAGACACTGATCACTACATAGATCCTAAAAATCCTTCACCTGCCGCAGTCTTTTCCCCGCTGGTATTGTCGCTTAGATGAGAAGAGCCGTGTCCTGGGAGACTCTCACCTCTCCGGTTATCAAGGATATGAAATCAAGGGTGAGGTCCAGGATCCTGGCAGCCATCTGCTTTCTGTCCATCTTTGCCCTTGTTCGGCCATTCACCATCATAATGTCCTTGTACTGGTCCTTGTGTCCTTCTATATACTCCCACTCCTCCATTGAGCAATAGACAGTGACGTCCTGAGACCTTATAGAAACCTGACACCCACAATGACACAGTCATCACCCAGACCCCTTCCTTGTGTTATTGTACAATGTCCCAGCATTCCCGGCAGCGCTCACCTGTGTAATCCTGTGTATGGGGAGACACTGATCACTACATAGATCCTAAAAATCCTTCACCTCTCCAGTCATTTCCCGCTGTTATTCCTAGAGATAACTGCGATTATCATTGATTTCCAATTGGTGACCTCGATCCTGATTCTGAATCGCATTCCGCTGCTGCTGACTCCCGACATACTTGCTAAGTCCCGACTATGATCATGTGCTAGCCTGCCTGTCTACCCGACCTCCTGTCTGTCCTCGAACACAAGTTGCCTTAAGTTTACTTGTACTACGCCTTGGCAAAGTACTGGCCCGCAACAAGTCAACCGTTTGCGGCACCAAGGCTCTGGTGATGCGAAAAACAGGGCGTACACACTAGACTCCGGTCAGCTTGATGCGGCTTTCACGTCACTGTCTCGCTATGGTACAGGGAACCAGAGGTACCTCGCATCCTGACAGACGACATTCAATTAGATTGGCCCTTCCGGCATACTCCCTCCACCATGACCCACCAGGTTGTTCTCTTCTCCTCATACCATGCATCCCTGGTTATTCCTCACCCCCCGCCATAGACCCCAAGTTATTCCCTTTTCTCCCTCTATCATGGAACACCTGGTATTTCTCGAAGAGGGCGGCACACTCTGCATTTTTTAGTTTGGAGTTTCTAATTTGAAAAATAATTGGGACCTTGTGTGTTAGCCCAACTTAAACACCAGAATGATAATTCCTCTTCATACTTGTGGTCATTCAAGATGATCCTTTGACAGCGGAGTCCAATTTAGAGGACTAATACTGGTTATTATGAACGAACAATCTTTAAACATCAGCAAGCTTCTCTATTCAGCCCAGACACAGGCAGATAGCTGCGGACAATGACCGAAAGATCCGTATATAGGTCAAAAAAAGTTCACCCAAGCAAGACAATCTTGTTCATCATATTGACACACAGTTTTACATATTCATACATTACATTTACAGGGAACAGGTCTTTATAGAAATGACGTTATTACGACTGACTCAAGCCGCTTGGGCCACATTCTCAAGCTTTTATTACTAATATATTATATATATAATTATTTATATATACAGAAGTTCATAAAGGGAAGAAAATCAGGCATAGAGATCTAAACCTAGTAACCATTTCTTACTCTATAAAAATAACATGGTTCTCCATTCGTGTTGAACAAGGCTTGATTTCGCCACACCAAAACATTTTTTAGATTCTGGTACACTACATGAAATTGGCTTCTCTCTGTCGCGGTTCTTATGGTGCTTAAACAAGAGATGATTTCAAACAAAAAGATTTCCACATTCAGCTACACTAAAAATGGCATTCTCCTCTGTGTGAGTTCATTGAGTTTAGAAGAGAGATGCCTTTAAAACGAAAGAGATTTCCAACATTCGGTACATGAAACGGGCTTCTCCCTCTGTCGGGAATTCTCTGTGTGTAAGGGGAAATCAGATTTCCAAACTAACACTTTCCACCAATCAGAAGTACTGAAAAAAGTGGCTTCTCCCTGTGTGAGTGTATCTGATGCTTAACAGAGATGACTTCAAACTAAAATATTTCACAATTCAGGCACTGATTGAATATGCGTTTCACCCGTGTGAAGTCTCTGATGGTTAACATAATGATTGTCTGCCTAAAACATTTCCACACATCAGTGCCATGAAAATGGCCTTCCTCCCCTGTGATGAGTTCTCTGATGTTTAACAAGAGATGACTTCAAAACTGAAAAGATTTCGCACACTCAGTACATGAAAATGGCTTTCCTCCCTGTGTGAGTTCTCTGATGTTTTTAAAAAAATCTGAGTTCCTACTAAAAATTTTCCACATTCAGGCCATTGAAAATGGCTTCCCCTGTGTGATTCTCTGATGTTTATCCAATTGATTTCCTACTAAAACATTTCCCACATTTAGGACATGAATAAGGCTCTCTTCCTGTGCTGAATTCTTGTGCTTATGTAAGAGAGCTGATTTCTAGAGGTAAAACATTTCCCACATTTCCGTATACGAAAATGGCCTCTCTCCTGTGTGAATTACTCTGATGTGTCAAGGAGAGAGGATCTTTTACGCAAACCACTTTCCACAGTCAGGACAAGAAAATGGACTTATTACCAGAATGACGTTCTCATGAGGTTCGACAAATGCTTTTTGTTTTCCAGCCCACAAACATTTCCCACACTCCTGGACATGAAAACGGCTTCTCTCTCTGTGTGAATTACTGCAGATGCATTAAACAAGATTTGATTTTACGGGCGAAAAAAAATTTCTCACATTTTGGACATGAAACTGCCATTTATCTGACGATCCATTGTCTGTGGAAAGCATGAGATTGAATGAAATAGAAAATTGAGAGTTTTTCTGTTCCAGTTTACAAACAAACGTAAAGCGACGTGCAACCATCTATAGATAGAAAACTACCAACATCATGCTAAAAGTAATTGCTATATAAGAACATTGCCAACTCATTTTTCACAATGCAAAAACCAGTTCTAATGATAAATAATCACATTTTTAGATAAATTAGTAGTATACTTACAGGCTAATGTCTTTTCTCGAAACCAGACGGCACCCCCCAGGAGAGAGGGGATCTGTCCTCCTCCTCTCCGCCTCAATGATTCAGAGACTTGGAAGTTAGACCGATTTAGTTCAGTTTATCAATATATATACAGGCTTTTTTTTTTGCAGGGAGATGACACCGACACCAAGATACCGGTGGTGGATGATGGGGAAATTCCAGTGCCATCGTGGTTCGAGAGGAAACATCATTAACGATAAGTAACATACACTGATTTTCCCCTTCACACGACGGCAACCACCGAGAGAGATCTTTCCAGAGAAAGAAAAAGTTATGGTAGGGAGTAATAGAGGAGGAGAATCCTCCCTCCCGAAAGACATTCTAAAGAAACTTTCAATCCATAGTGTTTAATTTAGAAAGTAGTGCGGGAAAGACCAGGAAAGCGGACCGATCAGATTGTGTGTATGAAAGCAGTTTCATTAATCGCCCAGGATAGTTTTTTTAGTGCTTGGTAGAATGGGCAAAAGAATGAATTTTCAGGGAGAAGGGTCTCGGCTATTTCTAAGCCATCTGTATAGAAAAGTTTGATCCATTGGCAATAGTAGAAAATGAAGTTTGGGGCTTCTAGCCTAACTGGATAATCTTTAGTCCAACATCAAATAGTCTAAATGTTAGGCGATCGGATGGGAGTTGTGCGACCCCCTGCAGACCACAGCGGGAGATGAGAGGGTTTAGCCAACCACTGGGACCGGAGGTCAGTTAAGGGCCACATGATCTTAACACAGAGCAAGCAGAGCCTGCTGAAGGTGAGGAACCGGCGAATTTCCCGTCGCCCCTTCTGGTCTTGCCCTGTCATCGCGCATAGTGAGGGCACTGGGGTGGTACCACTAGGTTGTTCCACAGGTGGATAGTGCCGACCCTGCTACCCTCGTCCGGTACTCGTCACATGGCGGTGGACAAGCCCAGCGCGAGGGTAAAGGAAAGAGGACGAGCGATGAGCCCCCGGTCGAGAAAAGATGCCCCTTTCTTTCCGAAGACGGGGGAGAACAGTGGTCAATGCGCACTGGCAGAACACTAGGACTACGATAGGAACTAAGGAGCTGGCACACGGGTACAGGAACGCAGCAAAAAAGGAACGAGGAACGGACTAGCACACGCGAACAGGAACGGACATGGCACACGGAACAGGAACGCAGGAACGGACTGGCACACGGAAGAAGGAACATAGAGAGCAGTTTCACGGGAGGCCACAGGAAACGCTGGAGAGACACAGGAAGGCTTCTGTCCAGCGAAGGTTGAAGATCCAGCGGCGGAATGATGGGAGCCGCCGGAATTAAATGCAGACCGGAAGTGGCCAGCGCCAATCACCAGTGTGCTGGCCCTTTAAATCTTGAAAGTACCACCATGCGCGTGCCTTAGGGGCTTAGTCCGGACAGGGGAGCGGGACGTGCGAGAGGATGGTAAGTCTGTGGGAAGCACCGCGAGAGGAGGCAGGCTGCGTTGCACCTGCAATCCGCGACATGGATCGCGGGGTTGCCTGTGACAATAATTTTTAGTTCTCTGTGTTGGGATTTGCACAAAGAGCACGGGGCAGATACATCTTGAGACGATGGAAATTGAGAGCCCACTTTAAAAAAAAAATGTGGGGGTGGTTTATGATTCTACGCTGAAGAGCAAGAAATATGGAGGCCAAAAGAAAAGGAAAATTCCTTAAATTTCCCTACTATTTTAGCCTGATATGATAGCCGTCAAGAAGACTTTTTTTAAAGTAAGAGTTGATGTAAATATCTCCTAAAGAGTTCAAAGGCGTGGCCTGAAATACTTTTAAAAACAAACCCGGGAGGACATCAGATTAGAACTAATAGAGGGCAGAGTCTTCTGTTGCTTTCATAACAGACTAAGCTCCTGGCTTAAAAAAAAAACTGCTGCCCAACACTGTAATATGAACCTTTATCCAGACCTCTTTGATAGAAGAAGAATCTAGAAAGACTTTTAGATCTCGATTGGAATTGTGAAGGAAAGGACGGAAAGATATCCAGAAGAAATAGACACACTAAGTGATAGTGATAGGCTATCCGTAGGGTGGAAATATAACCTTAATAGAAGCATCCTATTGTTGAGAAATTATTACTCTCAATAGACAAAGATGTGAGATGAACATTCCTCAACTCTGGATGACAAATAGGACCTTGGGATAGTAAGTTCTTTACCTTGGGAATACCCAAGGCTCATGCCTAGGTCTCTGAGGGTTGAAAACCAGGCACGACGTGCCAAAAGGGACCAATGAGGAACTAGACCTTTGCTTGTCCTGTCAATCTTCCTTTGGGTTTGCGAAAATAAGAAATCATGGAGGAGGAAAAGCATACACAAGGTCATGACCTCAAAACTAAGAGGCGACATCTATCGCTAGAGGTGATGTTAAGATTCAGAGACTGTGTGATTTTACTGCTGGCAAAGAGGTCTATGAATGGGGTCCCCAAAGCTTGGTAATGATGTTGAATACTGTTTTGCTGAGAGCCCATCCCCGATGTAAGGTATTAGGACAACGTAGGAAGCCTGCCGGTCTGTTTTCTGTGTAATACTGTTAGTGATGTAAGGTATATTAGTGCTAGGTGTGAAAGATTTGGGAAAGCAACGTGCAGAGACGTGGACATCTTTGTGCCACTTTATTGTTATGTAAGATATGGCTGTGGTGTGTCTGATCTGCTGCCAACTTCTTTTTTTTCCTAAAAGCAGGAGTGCTGACTGAAGTCTTTTTAGAATGGCTAGTAATTCTTTGTAGTTTGAAGAAGAGATTCTTTGTAGTTTGAAAGACCTCTGAAACATATGGTCTAAAAAAATAAGCCCCTCCAACCACTAGGCTTGCCTTCTGTGGTGATAATGTTGAAGAAAGGTAGACCCGATTCTAGATTGTTTGTCACTAATCAGAATTCAGGGATCTTAGTATTTTGTCTGGAACACATGAAGAGCAATGTCTAGAGAGTGTTGAGTGTCTGTCCAGGCTGAAGTAAAAAGTTTTGAAGCTGAAGCTTTCGTGTATGGAAATGGGCCACCCAAGGAACAGCTGGTATTAGTATCTGTCAGATGGCCAAGAAGAGAATGACTCTATTGGAGGACATAAGGGGATTTCTTTATTCTATTGATGCTGGATCTTATCTTCTCTAGCTTTCCCTGAGGAAAGGATGGATTCTTGATAAAGGAATCCGACAAATACCTATTTTTGTTCCTTTGGTTGGTATCATAGAAGATTTTTCTTGATTTATAAGCCAATCTAGGAAAAGAAGGTTATTGTAGATTTTGTGTTTTCATTTGACCCTTGGGACATGAAGATACGTGTTTAGGGTTTTTAGAATTGTGATGGTCTTAAATAATCATTAGTTTTTCTTAGCCAAAATAGGGTGAGTAAAACCAATGACATCTTCGTGTACAGGAACTTGGCATAATACCAAGTAGAGAGATGATGAAATTTCTAGTAGCAAGTGAGGCGGTTGGGTCTCCTGGAGGAATTTTCGTTATCCGAATCTTGATGGCCAGAGGAGCGAGATAGATAGTCCAGCATTATGCCCTTTGAAATTGAGATGAGAATCCAACTGCTGCTGAAATCTGTCTCCAGTGTGCGAGAGATAGTATCCCCCCCCCCCCACCTAAGGCCTGGCGCCTTGTGACCCCGTATGAGACCGACGCCAAGTTTCTAGATGATGGATCAGAGCATTGGTTATTTAAACAGAAAAAACTGTGTGTTCATTTGTGAAGGCCTAGAGGACCGGGTTCTAGGATCTTTGATCCTCTTCTGGAACCATGTTTTCAAAAGGACCGGAAGGGTTGAATTTCTTAGATGTTGGAGGCGAATGCTTTCCTTTATCTATGGCCTTCTCTAATAGGTCATCTTAAACAGCGAGGGATACTGCACAGTTTATTCTTGAGACAACATCTCCTGGCCAGTTCTTTAACAATGAGGCCTATAGGCAGAGTTAGATAAGGTCACAGATCTGGACGATAGTCGCCAAGGCCATCTAATGGAGAATCAGCCAGGAATGCATCACCCTTATGTATATTGAAGATGCCAGAACTTCTTACTTCTCATTAATGAATGAAGATCCTTAATCAACTGTAATAGTTAGCAAAAACCACAAACCTCTGGATTTCTTTAATACAGTGGGTTACGCCCAATTCTTAGATAAACTTGCGTCTTTCTGGAATCCATCTTAAGGGCACATTGTAACCAGAGAAAGGATAGAAAGTTGCTAGAGAATACATTTTCCAATTTGCAGAAAAGCTGCGTCCGTAGCTGTGTCAGAACTGGCGAAAATACTGCGATGATGTGCCAGAGAGCGAAAGAAAATTTTAAAAAATGTCATCTAGATAAACAACCACAAATGTGTATGCAGGAGACATACTGTCCACAGGTTTAATGCGAATGAGCGTGTAGACACGCTCAAAGAAATCTAATAAAGCCAATTTAACAAGAGCCGGCTTCACAAATTCTTTCATAATGCTTCGAAAATCAGAGGGTGGGGGGTATAATAGATATTTAATTTTGAGTATTATTTCAGCCTACAATATCTATATACAAGGGCCAGAGACGTTCATCCTTTTCCAAAGAAGAACCCTGCATCTGCTGGTGAGGAAGATGGTAAAAAAAACGGTCTTTAATGTACTCCAACTAGCCTGTGTCTGGTATAACAGGGGAGGGGTCATTCCGTGTGGAGGAGTTTGCCTGGAAGCATGTTGATAGCACAATCCTGTTATGGGGTGGAAGCTTTCTACTTGCCTGTGACTTGCCGAATACGTCAGCAAATAACAATAGGGATGTGGAACATATTCTCTAGTATTGGAAAAGGCAAAGAGTAACATTTTTTGCAGAAACGAGGAGAAGAGAAAAACCAGAGAAATTTCCATTCATCTGGACTCAGAGTGCCTAGAGATGAGAGTGAAGTTATCAGATGCTTCAGAATCTAACAAAGCAGAGGTAGATAAGGTGCCTCTAGGAAGCAATATCTCTTGGTCTGAAAAATGTCTAATAATATTCCTCTGAGCTGATAGTAAACAGCGGGGACATTTACTAAATCGTCGCGCGCTGACGCAATTTTGTCGACCGTGGCGTCTTTCATGGCTTTTATCTAAAACGGTTTGCACAGGTATTTAAGAAGTGTCCAAAATACTGTGATTGCATCGCACACGACCCTTTTTGGCGCAGCGAGCGCTGCCTCCATGCGGCCAGATTGAGAGGGCGTTTCCATCGGACGCGTCCGACTGATTCAAATATACATGCACTCATATGTTAAAGGGTGCACCACAAAAAGGATGGTGAACCTCTGCCGGACCAGTGCGAGGGAAAGGTCCAAATGAGATTTTCTGGGCGACAAGTGAATGCCCCACCAAGATTATACAGTGAATACACAGCACATTAACTGAACTGATGATGACTTTGCTAATAAATGCTGGCCAATATATGGATACTGATGAACGGAATGGAAACCAGAGATAGATCGCTAGTTCGTGAGGATCGATGTGTGAGGTAGTGCGGATCCAGTGACACCGAACCGCAGACAATGACGTACACCGACACTGGACTGGACTGGAGTCTAAGTGGTACCCGGTTGTTTTCACCAGAGCCCCGACGCATAGCGAGGTTGGACTTGTCGCGGCGTGGGTATCACCAAGGTCGCTCACAGGACGCGACTTTGCGTGGTGGTAGCCAAGGTGACAGTACAGAATCCGATAACGTAAAAACCTCGTGGTCAGGGGAGAGGAGGTCAGGGACAGAGTCAATAATGGAACTGGGGTCACAACAGAATTCGAAAAAAAAGCAAATTGCATGAAATAGGCACAAAGATCCGGCGAGGCATGAGAGTGAAGCAGGTTTTATATAGAATTTGGGGGAAATGGCCAAGACAAATTAAGGTGCGCTTGGCCCTTTAAATTTCTGAAGCCGGGGGAGGAAGGGGAACAGGAAAGATGCCGTGGGCGCCACAAAGAGGAGCACGGGTGAAGCCCAGCAACCCAGATATATGGCTTGTGGGAGCCACCCACGACAGTGTCTATGTCATCTCCATCTCCCTCCCGGATGTGACCTTCCCTGCAATGTATAAGGGAAGACTAACCCACAAGATACATGAAAGGCTCTTACCTCCCTCTGTCACTGATGAGGGTTTCCTCTCGCCCTCCTCCTCCACCACAACCTTTCTGGAAAGATCAACATGAAGGACCTGAGGAAAACAGGAAATCGTCTCAGAGATTCTCTTATATCCAAGTGATGGATAGAGACCGTCAAGTAATCTGCTATATAGGACATGATTATTATTCATACAAATATATTACACATCTATGTTATCATGGATACCAGTTTAAAAATTATTTATGTAAGTTCTTTTTACAAAAGTTTTTTTTTTAATTATTACGCTAGCAGCATATGACCGAATACAGAAAAACGGGTCATCATCCTATAGATTGACGCTGTCCAATAAAAGACTAGTAGACAATCTAATGTCAAGCTATAGTAGATCTACAAAAATCTCAGCTCCATCTACCTGATAATCCAGTGGGGATGTTCTCCTCTGGATCCACTTTAAACATATGGAAATAGAGAGGAGTGGGACAACTCTCTGGTTCTGTTGTAAATCTCGGGAATCTCCAGGACTGGGACATCTCTCTGGTCCTGTGTAATATCCCGGGAATCTCCAGGACTGGGACATTCTCTGCGTTCCTGTGAATATCTCGGGAATTCAGAGACTGGGACATTCTCTGGGTTCCTGTGTAATATCCGCGGGAATCTCCCGGACTGGGACATCTCTCCGGTTCCATGTGTAATATCTCGCGGAAATCTCCAGGACTGGGACATCTCTCTGGTCCTGTGTAATATCCGGGAAATCTCCAGGACGGGGACAATCTCTCTGGTGGATTTCTTGATGGATTCCATCTATAGGAAATATACACAGTGACTGATAACATTGTATATGTGATGATGAGATGATGGAGGAGGTGACCTCACACCTGACTCTGTCTTCTATAATCAGGAAGGGTCTCCTCTTAACTGGTGAGTGTGATGTGGTGGGGCTGGTGGTCCTCCAAATGATGATCCTTGTACTGGTCCTTGTGTTCTTCTATATACTCCCACTCCTCCATGGAGAAATAGACAGTGACGTCCTGACACCTTATAGGAACCTGACACCCACAATGACACAGTCATCACCCAGACATCTCCCTTATTGTACAATATCCCAGGTTGGGAAGGACAATTTAGCTTACGGAAACTTTGCCAATTCAGGCTCCCTTGCAGGCTTGTGGAGACTTATAGCCACTGATGCTCTTATAGGGGATTCTGGCAAATGTTCAAATAATTTTTCCAGGATGGGATAAGTAAAATGCCTCTTTTGCTACCTTGTAAGGCAGCCAGCTGAAGATCAAGCATTTGTGCAAGGGGCCTTAATTGGCAAAGTCTCAGTAAGATGAGCCTTATACTCCCGCCCCCTAGTCCAAAATACGCTCACTCAGCCAAACCAGTTACCTACTCCTGTACTAAAGAGAATGCAACCAAATTGAAGCAGTTGCTGTCTACAGTTGTGAATCTGTTCCTTCTGTGAAGACGTAGATATATGAGTTGGCTTTTAATCCTACCTTATTCATTGCTCTGCACTGAAAGTTCATGCTTGATGTATAAAAGGACCCTTACAAGGTAGCTAAAGAGAGCATTCTGAACAACATGTCACCTTGTCCAACTTCCTCTCCCCCGCAGCGCTCACCTCTACACACTCAGCATCCAGTGATCCTGCGAGGCTAAGTTTTGGTCTTCTGCCATAATGTTAATCAGTGATGAAGAGGTGGAGGATGAGGGCCGGTGATGGGCTCCATGGGTTCCCTCCTCCTGACACACGGGGGGACATCAACAGCGCACGCAGACGACTTCTTTCTTCCACCACTGAGTAATCCTGTGTATCGTGAGACATGATCACTACATTAGATCCTAAAAATCCTCACCTCTCCAGTCCATTTTCCCGCCTGTTATTCTAGAGATAAGATGCCCGTAAATGGTACTATTCTTACTCTATAAACAATAACAGGCTTCTCCCTTGTGTTGAACAAGGCTTGATCTTCGCACCCAAAACTTTTTAGATTCTGTCCTACATGGAAAATGGGCTTAATCTCCTCTGTGCATGGGTCATATGGTGCTTACAAGAGATGATTTCAAACAAAAAAGATTTCCCCATTCAGCGACACTTAATAACATGGATTTCCTCTGTGTGAGTTATTTGATGTTAAGAGAGAGAGATGCCTTAGAAACGAAAGGATTCCACATCTTCGGAATGCAAACAGTGGCTTCTCCCTCTGTGGAATTACTCTGATGTTAAGGAAAATCAGATTACAACTAAAACACTTTCCACAATCAAGTACTGAAAAATGCGCTTCTCCCTGTGTAGTTATCTGATGCATTACACAGAGGATGACTTCAAACTAAAATTTCCACATTCAGCTACTATGAATATGGTTCTCACCCGATGTGAATCTCTGATGTTTACATAATCCGATGTTGCTAAAAACATTTCCACATTAGTGCATGAAATGGCTTCTCCCTGTGTGAGTTCTTGATTGTTTAACAAGAGGATGACTTCAAACTGAAGAGTTCTCACACTCACGTACATGAAAATTGCTTCTCCCCTGTGTGAGTCTCTGAATGTTAACAAAAATCTGATTTCCGGACTAAAACATTTTCCACCTCAGGACATGAAAATGGCTTCTCCCCTGTGTGATTCTCTGTGTTTATCAAATCTGATTTCCTACTAAAAACATTTCCCACATTTAGGACATGAATAAGGCTTCTCCCTGTTGAATTCTCTGTTGTAAAGAGCTGATTTCTGGAGTAAAACATCCCACATTCCGATACGAAAATGGGCCTCTTCCTGTGTGATTGTTCTGATGTCAAGAGAGAGGATTTTTACTGCAACCACTTTCCACATTCAGGACAGAAAATCCGATTATTCCTGAATGAGTTTCTGAGTGCGACAAAGTTGCTTGTTCCAGCTAAAACATTTCCCACACTCTGGACATGGAAAACGGCCTTCTTCCTGTGTGAATTCTTCAGATGTCTAAACAGATTTGATTTCGGAAAAAATCTCTCACATTTTGGACAGTGAAACGCCTTTATCTGCACGATTTCATTGTCATGTGGAAAGATGATATGTGAAATCGAAAATTGAGTCGTTTTCTTGTCTCAGTTACACAAAAGTAAAGCGACGTGCAACCATCTATAGATAGAAAACTAACACATCATGTAAAGTAATGCTAATATAGACATTGCAAATCATTTTCACAATGCAAAAACCAAGTTCTAATTATAAATAATACATTTTAGAAATTAGTAGTTACTTACAGGTATGATTTTTCTCGAAAACGACGGCACCCCCAGAGAGAGGGATCTGTCCTCCTCCTCATCCGCTCAATGATTTCAGAGACTTGGAAGAGACTTAGGTTAGTTTATCAATATATAGTATACAGGCTTGTTTTTTGTTGCAGTGGACACCGACACCAGATACCAGGGTGGGAATATTCCGGTGCCATCGTGGTTTCGAGGAAACATCATTACCGATAAGTAACTACTGTTTTCCTTCACCACGCACGGCAACCACCAGAGAGAGATCTTTCAGAGAGAAAAGTTAGGAGGGGTAATAGAGGAGGAAGAATCCTCCTCCCGAAAGACAATTCTAAAAGAAACTTTCAATCCATAGTGATTTTAGAAAGTGTGCGGGGAAAGACCAGGAAGCGACCGACAGATTTGTTGTAGAAGGCAGTCATTAATCTTGCCCAGGAGTTTTTAGGCTTGGGTTGAATGGGCAAAAGAATTCTTTCAGGAGCAGGTTTCCTCGGCTATTTCCTAAGCCATCTGTATAGAAATTTTGATCCATGGCAATGTAGAAAAGAAGTTTGGAGGCTTCTAGCTACGGATAAATATAGTCCAACATCAAAATGTCTAAATGATTGGGATCGGAGTCTGTGGACCCCCTGACCACCGCGGGAGATGGTTTAGCCAACACCTGTGGGGACCGAGAGTCTAAGTGCAACTCTCTTAACGCAGAGCCGTGCCGCAAAGCTGGGATGGTTTTGCTGCGGCGCGGGTTACCATAGGTTGTTCCACAGGTGTGACTAGCCTGCAGGTGGCAGCGAGAGGGCGAGCATGCCGGCGACAGCGGGAACGTGACAGTGGAACACTAGGACTCACGTCGGAACAAGGAGCTGGCACACGGTACAGGAAGCAGGAACGCGACTAGCACACGGAACAGGAACGACTGGGCACACGGAACAGAACGCAGCAGGAACGGACCGGCACCGGAACAGAAAACATAGGAGCAGTTCACGGGAGCCCCAGGGGATACGCTGGAGACACAGGAAGGCTTTCTCTCACCAGGAAGGCTTGAAGATCCAGCGGGGAATGATGTGGAGCCGGCCGGATTAAATGCGACCCCGGAATTGGCCAGCGCCAATCACCAGTGTGCTGGCCCTTTAATCTTGAAAGTACCACCATGCGCGTGCCATAGGGGCTTAGTCCGGACAGGAGCGGGAACGTGGCGAGCGTAAGTCTGTGGGAGCACCGCGAAGAGGTGCGTTGCACCTGCAATCCGCGACATGGATCGCGGGGTTGCCTGTTGACAATAATTTTAGTTCTCTGTTGGGTTTGCACCACGAAGGAGCATTTCATCTGTGACTTCAGTGTAGGAATCTGGCCCGCACTTTAATAGTGGGGGTGTTGGTATTGATTCCGCTGAAAGAGCAAGGAACATATGGAGGCCACAAACCGGAAAATTCCATCTAAGTCTCCGCTGAGCTTTTAGCCTGACTGATGCCGTGTCGACAGACTTTTGTAAAGTAAGTAGTGATGTGTACAATATCTCCTAAAGGTTCAAGGTGGTCCGGACGAACTTACTTTTCAAAGCATAATACTACAGGGAGGAATAAGAACTATAGAGGGCAGTACGTTTTCTTGTTGCCTTCATACTCGACTAAGTCCTGGTAACTAAAAAAAACTCGCTGCCCAACACTGAATATGAACCTTATCCAGAACTCTTTGATAGAAGAATCTAGAAAGACTTTTAGATCTCGTTTGAATATGTGAAGGAAAGGACAAGATATCCAGCAAACAGTAAATAGACAACACCTAGTGATAGTGTGATAGGCTCATCCGTAGGGTGGAAATAACTTAATAGAAAAGTCCCTTATGTTGGAGAAATTATCCGTCTGCAATAGCAAGTGTGAATGAACATTCCAACCTCGGATGACAAATAGGACCTTGGGATGTAAGTTCTTTAATTGCGGGAATACCCAAGGGCATGCTAGAGTCTCCTGAGGGTGAAAACCAGGCAACCGACGTTGCCAAAAGGGACCAATGAGGAACATAAGAATTTGCCCTTGTCCTGTAATATCTTCTTTGGGTTCGTGGAAAATAAGAAATCATGAGGAGGAAAAGCATACACAAGGGCATGACCTCAAAACTAAGAGAGGACATTATCGTAGAGGTTGATGTTAAGATTCGAGACTGTGATTTTTACTGCTGGCAAAGAGTCTATGAAGGGGTCCCCAAAGCTTGGTAATGATGTTGAATACTGTTTTGCTGAGAGCCCACTCCCCGATGTAAGGTAGGGACAACTAGGAAGCCTGCCGGTCTGTTTCTGTGTAATACTGTTAGTGATGTAGGTATATTATGTAGGTTGAAAGATTTGGGAAGCAACGTGCATGAGACGTGGACATCTTGTGCCACTTTATTGTTATGTAAGATATGGCTGTGGTGGTTGTCTGATCTGCTGCAACTTCTTTTTTTTCCAAAAGAGAGTGCTGACTGAGTCTTTTAGAATGGCTAGCTAATTTTGTAGTTTGAAGAGAGATTCTTTGTAGTTTGAAAGACCTGAAACATATGGTCTAAAAATAAGCCCCTCCAACCACTAGGTGCCTTCTGTGGTGATAGATGTTGAGAAAGGTAGACCCGATTCTAGATTGTTTTGCACTAATCAGAATTCCGGATCTTAGTATTTTGGCTGGAACCTGGAAGAGCATGTCTAGAGGTTGAGTGTCTGTCCATGCTGAAGTAAAAAAGTTTTTGAAGCTTTCGTGATATGGAACTGGGCCCCCAAGGAACAGCTGGTATTAGTATCTGTCAGATGCCAAGAAGAGACATGGACTCTATTGGGAGAATAGGGGATTTCTTTATTTATTGATGCTGGATCTTTCTTCTTCTAGCTTTCCCTGAGGAGGATTCTTGAAAAGGATCCAGACAAATACCTATTTTTTTCTCTGGTTGGGTATCATAGAGGATTTTTCTTGATTTATAAGCCAATTAGGAAAGAAGGTTATATGTAGATTTGTGTTTTTCCTTGACCCTTGGGACATGAAGATCGTGTTAGGGTTTTAGAATTGTGCATGGTCTTAAATAATCATTAGTTTTTCTTAGCCAAAATAGGGTTGAGTAAATAAAACCAATGACATCTTCGTGTACAGGAACTTGGCATAATACCAAAGTAGAGGGTTGAAATTTCTAGTAGCAAGTGAGGTGGGTCTCCTGAGGAATTTTCGTATATCGGATCTTGAGATGGCAGGGAGAGATAGAGTCCAGCATTATGCCCTTTGAAATTAGATGAGAATCCAACTGTGCTGAATCTGCTTCAGTGTGAGAGATAGTATCCCCCCCCCCCCCGCCTACGGCCTGGCGTATTGCAGACCCAGAGGCCAAGAGTTTCTAGATGGGATCAGAGCATTGGTTTTAAACGAAAAAACCTGTTGTTCATTTGTGAGGTAGAGGACCGGGTTCTAGGATCTTTGATCCTCTTCTGGAACCATGTTCTTCAAAAGGACGGAGGGTTTGAATTTCTTAGAGTTGGGCGGAATGCTTCCTTTATCTATGGCCTTCTCTAATAGGTCATCTTAAACAGGGGTGAATACTGCACAGTTTTGTCTTGAGACAACATCTCCTGGAGTTCTGTTAACATGAGGCCCTAGTGCAGAGTTAGATAAAGGTCACAGATCTGGACGATAGTCGCAAGGCATCTATGGAGATCAGCCAGGAATGCATCACCCTCTGTATATTGAAGTGCCAGAACTTTCTACTTCTCATTAATGAATGAAGATCCCTTAATCAAATGTATAGTTAGCAAAACCACAAACACTGGATTTCTGTACATACAGTGGGTTACGCCCAATTTAGATAACTTGGCGTCTTTCTGGAATCCATCTTAAGGCACATGTAACCAGCGAAGAGATAGAAAGTTGCTAGAGAATACATTTTCCAATTTGCAGAAAAGCTGGTTCGTAGCTGTGTCAGAACTGGCGAACATACTGCGATGATTGCTGCCAGAGAGCGAAAGAAAATTTAAAAAATGTCAAAAATTTCTAGATAAACAACCACAAAGTGTATTGCAGGAGCATACTGTCCACAGGTTTAATGCGATGAGCGTTGTAGACACGTCTCAAAAGACAGATGTGAGTACGAAGCGCGGCCCTTACCAAATTCTTTCCTAATGCTTCGAAATCAGGGGTAGGGGGGTATAGATATTTATTTTGAGTATTATTTCAGCCTACAATATCTATTACAAGGTGCAGAGACGTCATCCTTTTTCCCAAAGAAAGAACCCTGATCTGCTGGTGAGGAGAAGATGGTAAAAAAAACCGTCTTTAATGTACTCCAACAAGCCTGTGTTCTGGATAACAGGGGAGGGGTCTTCGTAGGGAGGAGTTTGCCTGGAAGCATGTTGATAGACAAATCCTTGTTATGGGGTGGAAGCTTTCTCTGCTGTGACTTGCCGAAGACGGCAGCAATAACAACAAGGTGGATGTGGAACATATTCTCTAGTATGGAAAAGGAAAGAGTAACTTCATTGTGCAGAAAGAGGAAAGAAAAAACCAGAGAATATTCATCTGGCTCAGAGTGAACTAGAGATGAAGTTTATAGATTGCTTCAGAATCTAACAAAGCAGAGGTAGATAAGGTGCCTCTAGGAGCATCATCTACGGTACTGGAAATTTGCATAATAGTCTCTGAGCTGATAGAACCAGCGGGGACATTTACTAATGTCGTCGGCGCTGCAATTTGTACGACCGTGAGCGTTTCAGGCTATAAAACGGTTTTGCACAGGTATTTAGAAGTGTCCTAAATACTGTGATTGCATTCGCACACGACCCTTTTGTGGCGCGCAGCGCTGCCTCCATGGCGCGCCAGATTGAGAGGGGTGCCATCGGACGGTCCGACTGATTCAAATATACTGCACCCATATGTTAAAGGTGCACCACAAAAAGGATGGTGAACTCTGCCGGACCAGTGCGGGAAAGGTCCAAATGAAGATTCTGGCGGACAAGGAATCGCCCCACCCAGATTATACAGTGAAACACGCACATTTAACTGAACTGAGTGCTTTGTAATAAACTGTGGCCAAATATATGGATACTGATTGACGGACATGGAAACCAGAGATAGATCAGTCTAGTGTCTGTGAGGATCGGGTATGGATCCCATGTACACCGCAGACAATGACGTACACCGACACTGGACTGGAGTCAAGTGGTACCGGTCTTTTCACCAGAGCCGACGCATAGCAGGTTGGAATTGTCGCGGGCCGTGGTATCACCAGGTCGCTCACAGGCGCGACTTGGTCGTGGTGGTAGCCAAGGTGAAGTCAGAATAGAACGAAAACTCGGGTCAGGGAGGAGAGGAGGTTCGGGAACAGAGTCAATAATGGAACTGGGGTCCAACAAGAATCGAAACAAAAAGCAAATTGCTGAAATAGGCACACAAAGATCCGGCGCGGCATGAGAGTGAGCAGGTTTATATAGAATTTTGGGGAAATGGCCCAAGACAATTAACGGTGCGCTTGGCCCTTAATTTCTGAAGCGGGGGAGGAAGGGGAACAGGAAGATGCGTGGGCGCCACAAAGGGAGCACGGGTGAAGCCAGCAACCCGATATATGGCTTGTGGGAGCACCGACGTGTCATGTCATCTCCATCTCCCTCCCCTGGATGTGACCTCTCCTGCAATGTAGAAGGAAGACATAACCCACAAGATACATGAAAGGTTTACCCCCTCTGTCATGGATGAGGGGATTTCCCTCTACGCCGCCTCCTCCACCACAACTTTCTGGAAGATCAACATGAAGGACACGAGAAAACAGAAAAAGCATGTCTCCAGAGTATTCTTATATCCAAGTGATGGATAGAGACCGTCAAGTAATCTGCATAGGACATGATTCATTATCATACAAATATATCTACACATCTACATGTTATCATGATACCAGTTTAAAAATTATTTAGAAGTTCTTTTTACCAAAAGTTTTTTTAATTATTACGCTAGGCAGCATATGACCGACTACAGATAACGGGATCATCATCCTATAGATTGACGCTGTCCAATAAAAGACTAGTAGACAATCTAATGTCAATCTATAGTAGATCTACAAAAATCTCAGCTCCATCTACCTGATAATCCAGGGGTGTTCTCCTCTGGACTCACTTTAAAAATGGAAATAGAGAGGAGTGGGAACTCTCTGGTTTCTGTGTAATATCTCGGGAATCTCCAGACGGGCATCTCTCTGGGTCCTGTGTAAATATCCCGGGAATCCAGGACTGGGACATCTCTTGTCCGTGTCTGTAATATCTCGGGAATCTCCAGGACTGGGACATCTCTTGGTTCCTGTGTAATATCCCGGGAATCTCCAGGACTGGGACATCTCTCTCGGTTCTGTTGTAATATCTCGCGGAAATCTCCAGGTAGGGACATCTCTAGGTCCTGTGTTATCCCGGGAGAATATCCAGGACGGGACAATCTCTCTGGTGATTCTCTGAGGATTCACTATAGGAAATCTACACGTGACTGATACTTGTTATATTGATGAGGAGATGATGGGAGGAGGTGACCTCACACCTGCTCTGTCCTCTATAATCAGGAAGGGTCTCCTCTACTGGTTGAGTGAGGGTGAGGTGGTGGTCCAATCATGATGTCCTTGTACTGGTCACTTGTGTCTTCTAATACTCCCACTCCTCCAGGAGAATAGACAGTGACTGTCCGACACCTTATAGGAACCTGACACCCACAAGACACGTCATCACCCAGACATCTCCCCTTATTTACAATCCCAGGTTGGGAGGACAGTTAGCTACGGAAACTTTGCCAATTCAGGCTCCCTTGCAGGCTTGTGTGGAGACTTATAGCCACTGGCTCTATAGGGGATTTGGCAAATGTTCAAATATTTTTCAGGAGGGGATAAGTAAAAATGCTCTTTTGCTACCTTGTAAGGCCGCAGTGAAGATCAAGCATTTGTGCAAGGGCCTTAATTGGCAAAGTCTCAGTAAAGATTGAGCCTCTTACTTCCCGCCCCTAGTCAAAATACGCTCACAGCCAAACCAGTTACCTACCTGTAACTAAAAGATGCAACCAAATTGAAGCAGTGCTTCTACAGTGTGTGAATCTGTTCCTTTTGGAGTAGATATACTGGTTGGCTTTAATCCTACCTTATGTCATTAGGCTTCCTGAAAGTCATGCTTGATGTTAAAAGGACCCTTACAAGGTAGCTAAAGAGGCAATTCTGGAAAACATGTACCTTGTCCCAACATTCCCGGCAGCGCTCACCTCTCCACTCAGCAGCTCAGTGATCCTGGAGGTAGTTCTAGGATCTTCTGCTCATGTATCAGTGAACTGAGGTGGAGGCTGGGTGATGGGGCTCTGGGTCCATCCTCCTGACACACGGGGGGTCACCACACTCACCAGACGATCTTCTTCACCTACTGTGTAATCCTGTGTATGGGGAGACACTGATCACTACATAGATCCTAAAAATCCTTCACCTCCAGTCTTTTCCCCGCTGGTATTCCTAGAGAAAGAGCCGTGTTGGGAGGAGACTCTACAACCTCTCGCGTTATCAAGGATATGAAATCAAGTGAGGTCCAGGACCTGGCAGCAGCCATCGTTTTCTGTCATCTGCCCTTGTTCGGCCACCATTCACCATCATAATGTCATTGTACTGGTCCTTGTGTCCTTCTATATACTCCCCTCCTCCATTGAGCAAATAACAGTGACGTCCTGAGACCTTATCGAAACTGACACCCCACAATGACACAGTCATCACCCAGACCCTTCCTGTGTTATTGTACAATGTCCCAGCATTCCCGGCAGCGCTCACCTCTCCGCTCAGCAGCTCAGTGATCCTGGAGGTAAGTTCTAGTATCTTCTGCTCATGTATCAGTGAATGAGGTGGAGGCTCGGTGATGGGGCTCTGGGTCCACCTCCTGACACACGGGGGGTCCACACACTCACCAGACGACTTTCACTACTGTGTATCCTGTGTATGGGGAGACACTGATCACTAATAGATCCTAAGATCCTTCACTCTCCAGTCATTCCCGCTGTTATTCCTAGAGATAAGAGCCGTGTCCTGGGAGACTCTCACCTCTCCGGTTATCAAGGAGATCATCTCCAGGGTGAGCTCCAGGATCCTGCCCGCCATCTGCTCTCTGTCCTTGTCTATCCTGTATCAAGAGCAAGTGAAGGAAAAGGAGAAGCAGGGGGATAATAATAATAATCCTTATATGGCGCCATCAAATTCCAGAGCTTTACAAATCATATGGGACATATACAAATATAATATTACATTACAGAGTACAAACAGTCTTATGAAACAATAGGAGTGAGGGCCCTGATCACAAGGATGGATGAAGGGGGTGACACAAGAGATATAAGAGCTTGTATAATGGTCCAGACATTATTTATAAGGGAACAGTATAAAATTTAATAAATAAAAATTCTGCTGCTTGAAGGATGCATCAGTCATCATCTTACATACAAGGTGAAAGTGACTGCAGAGAAGCCTGGAGCTTGGTATATATAAGCAAGAGAACGAGGATATAGGATGAATTAGTAAAGAGAGAGTTGACATTTCATGCAGTTAGCAAATGTGATGGATCCGCCTAAAGAGATGGGTTTTAAGAGCACGTTTGAAACTTTGAAGGGTGGGTATTAGTCTGAGCACAAACTGGAGGCATCTGTGTAACATTTGGTCTGAAAGATGAGCCCGCCTGCTGCATTAAGAATAGAGGAGAGAATTTAGTGAGTGGAAGGCCGATTAGTAGGGAGTTACAGTAGTCGAGAGTGATCAGAGCAACAATTAGCATTTTAGAAGTTTCAATTGTCTGATGGGGGCAGTATAGAGGCAAAAGAGAAGAGGACCAAGGACTGGGCCCTGAGGAACCCGTTTGGCCAATGGAGTGAAGCATCCTGAGGAGGAGCTGGTGGTCCACAGTATCAGATAGATCCAGGAGAATGAGGAGAGAATAGTCACCTTTGGATTCAGCAGTGAGAAGATCATTGGAGACTTTAGGAAGATCAGTTTCAGTGGATTGCATAGAGCGGAAACCAGATTGTAGGGGGTCAAGGAGGGAGTTAGCTGAGAGATAGTGGGTAAGTCGAGAACAGACCAAACGTTCCTGGAGTTTGGAGGTGAAAGGGAGGTTAGAAACTGGTCGGTAGTTAGTACCGTAGCACATGATGCGTCCAGGGAAGGTTTCTTTAGTAGTGGAGTAACAATTGCATGCTTGAAAGAAGAGGGATAGACAACAGAAGAGAGAGGTTGAAGATTTTAGTGAGGTGAGAAGTGACTGCTGGGGATAGGGACTGTACCAGATGTGAGTGGATGGGGTCACTGATACAGGTAGTGGGGCGAGCAGAGGAGCCTGGACACTTTTTGCTTCGAAGATAAGGTACTAAAGGGAAGGGGATTACTGGGGTGAGTGGATTGAGCTATTATTTCCTGACAAATACAATCAATTTTATAAAACAGACCTGTTTAGTGAGGTGAAGGGCAGAGGTATAGGCTTTTAGCATTAACTTGAAGTGTAGAAAGTCTGCAGATGTGCACGATTTTCTCCACAGACGTTCCGATATGAGGGGAAGGTGCTGGGGGATAATATGAGGAGGAGGTGCTGGGGGATAACATGAGGATTAGGTGCTGGGGGATAATATGAGGGGGAGGTGCTGGGGCATAATATGAGGAGGAGGTGCTGGGGAATAACATGAGAAGGAGGTGCTGGAGGAATAATATGAAGAGGAGGTGCTGAGGGGATAATATGAGGGGGAGGTGCTGGGGGATAATATGAGAAGGAGGTGCAGGGGGATAATATGAGGGGGAGGTGCTGGGGGATAATATGAGGAGGAGGTGCCGGGGGATAATATGAGGAGAGGTTCTTGAGTATAATGGGAGGGGAGGTTGCTGGGGGATAATTGAGGAGGAGGTGCCGTGATAATTATGAGGCGGATGTGCTGGGATAATATGAGGGGAGGTTGCTGGGGAATAATATGAGGGGGAGGTTGCTGGGATAAATATGAGAGGAGTGCTGGGGGATAATTGAGGGGAGTTGCTGGGGGTATAATATGATGATAGTGCTGGGGGGATAGTGGGGGGATAATATGTAGGGAGGAGTGCTGGGGATAAATATTAGGAGGAGTGTGCTGGGGATAGCATGAGGAAGCTGGGTAGGAGGAGGTGCTGGGGGGATAATATGAGGGGAGGTGCCGGGGGGATAATATGAGGAGGAGGTGCTGGGGGATAATATGAGGGGGAGGTTCTGGGGGAATAATATGAGGGGGATGTGCTTGGGGATAATATGAGGAGGAGGTGCTGGGGGGATAATATGAGGAGGAGGTGCTGGGGGGATAATATGACAAGGAGGTGCTGGTGGACACTAATGGGGGAAGGTGTACTGTGTGTGGATACCATGAAACACAGTAGGTATGCCTATGGACATGCATTACACAAGAACATACATGACACATAACATGCATGTACATATAAGGATGTGATAAAATGATGGAATATGGAAGTAGAGAGGAACCAACTACCTGAGAGGAGGCTTCCGGGGGGACACTTATTGCGGTGCACACCAGGATTCCGGGGGGACACTTATTGCAGTGCACACCAGGCTTCCGGGGGGACAGTTATTGCGGTGCACACCAGGCTTCCGCCCCCATGCCTTATTATAGGGCAGTGATGACGCTGTAGTCAGTGTTATATGGATGAGTGGAGGGGAATACAGTCTCCTATGGAAGTTATGGGGGAACAACCAGACACAACAATATATTTCTATGTGACACTTACATGTGGTGCAGCCCCCGGAGATGTGACCCAGCAGCCCCGCCCCTCTGCGTGTGACGTCGTCGGAAGAGGAGGGCACTCTCCTCATGACAGAGAGGAAGAGACTACAGGGAGAGAGAGAGGAGAGGAGAGACTACAGGGAGAGAGAGAGAGGAGAGACTACAGGGAGAGAGAGGAGAGACTACAAGGAGAGAGAGAGGAGAGACTACAGGGAGAGAGAGGAGAGAGACTACAGGGAGAGAGAGAGGAGAGAGACTACAGGGAGAGAGAGAGACTACAGGGAGAGTGAGAGGAGAGAGACTACAGGGAGAGAGAGGGGAGAGAGACTTCAGGGAGAGAGAGAGAGGAGAGACTACAGGGAGAGAGAGAAGAGAGACTACAGGGAGAGAGAGAGGAGGGAGACTACAGGGAGAGAGAGAGAAGAGACTAAAGGGAGAGAGAGGAGAGACTACAAGGAGAGAGAGAGGAGAGACTACAGGGAGAGAGAGAGGAGAGAGACTACAGGGAGAGAGAGAGGAGAGAGATTGATGGAAAAGATTACAGGAACAGAAGAGAGAGACTACAGGGAAAAAGATAAGAGACTACAGAGAGAGAGATTCTACCTGACCTGAATCAACCTTTTTTATGTAAAAGCTGACATGTCCGATGTTGGAGTAGGGGCTATTTTGACCCAAGGCCCTGTCTCCCTTATTAATTTGCAGCCTCAGGCGCCATCAAATTAGCATTTGAGGAATGGAGCTCTTATACCTCCATTGCTGCCCCTGTCTTCCTCATAGACTGTAAGCTATTGTGTCCCCCCTCATCCTCATAGACTGTAAGTTCTTGTGTCCCCTCATCCTCATAGACTGTAAGCTCTTGTGTCCCCCTCATCCTCATAGACTGGAAGCTCTTGTGTCCTCCCTTTATCCTCATAGACTGTAAGCTCTTGTGTCACCCCCTCATCCTCATAGACTGTAAGCTCTTGTGTCATCCCCGCATCCTCATAGACTGTAAGCTCTTGTGTCACCCCCTCATCCTCATAGACTGTAAGCTCTTGTGTCCCCCCTCATCCTCATAGACTGTAAGCTCTTGTGTCACCCCCTCATCCTCATAGACTGTAAGCTCTTGTGATCAGGGCTCTCACTCCTATTGTTCCATATGACTGTTTACACTCTGTAATGTAATATTATATTTGTCTCCTATGATTTGTAATGTGCTATGGAACTTGATGGCGCTATAGAAATATTATTATTAACTCCTTAAGGACGAAGCCTTTTTTTGCTCATTTTTCTTACCCCACGTTCAAAAATCTATAACGTTCTAATTTTTTTATGTACAGAGCTGTGTGAGGCTTATTTTCTGTGTAACAAATTTTACTTCTTAGAGACATTATTTATCATTCCATGCCGTGTACTGGGAAGCTGGAAAATAATTCCAAATGCGGTGAAAATAAACGCATTTCTTGTGGCTAAATTATTCTTTTGGTCGGTACGATCACGGTGATACCAAATTTATATACCGTATATACTGGAGTATAAGCAGAGTTTTTTAGCACAAAAATGTGCTGAAAAACCCTAGCTTGGCTTATACTTGAAAAAGTGTCACCTTCCAACACCCCCCGGCAGGTCCTCTTATATACATTGATGTTCCGGTACACACTCTAGAATGTCAGTGTGCTGCCGACGTCACAGTGCCTGCGATGGATCGCACCGGGCACGGAGCCGATGCCGGAGCATCAATGTATAGAAGATGATCTGCCGGAGGGGCGTCAGAAGGTGCTTACACCTTTTGTTTTTTTCCTTACGGGCTTTATATTGGGAGCAGTGGCTGCAGGCTATATACTGGGCGGGGGGCAGGGATGCAGGCTATATACCACAGGGGCAGGCATGCTATATACTACAGGGGCTTGCAGGCTATATACTCGGGGGGGGCAGACATGCTATATACTGCAGTGGGCAGGCCATATGCTACAGGGACTGGCAGGCTATATACTGGGGGGACTGTGACCAATGCATTTCCCACCCTAGGCTTATACTCGAGTCAATTGGTTTTTCAGTTTTTTTGTGTGTTAAAATTAGGGGTCTCGGCTTATACTCAGGTCAGCTTGTACTCGAGTATATACGGTAGGTTTCCTTTGCGTCCCTCATGAAGACCCCACCTGGAGGATGACCCCTTGACCTCGGGGACAGGAAGCAGAGAAGTTAAAATGCCCCACCCCGGCATCCATACTCCAGTGTCTTCCTGTCCCTATACAGGGTAGGGAGCAGAGATGAGTCTCTCCTCACTTCCTCCTCCGGGCGGGACAGTGGTGGGAGCGGTTACCAGGCCCGGGCTCATTCCCTTACCCTGCTAGTCACGGACCTCACCTTGATGTGTTGTGCTTCCTCCCTGGCTTTGATGGGGACTGTGTCCAGCTCTACCCCTGACTCTGCGTAGCTCCAGGGTATTCAGAAGTCTGGAACACATGTCGTGATTCCGGTCAGGTGCTCTGGCTCTCTAGGCTACGACTTACGAATGTATTGAAAGTGACGTATCACTTTTCTGTCTGAGGGTGGGTAAGTTTAAAAAAGTTGCAGGTAGTCACTCTGTCTCTGAGGTCTAAGATTCAGTCTCCGCTCCTACAATAAGGTACTGTGCACCGATGTCTTGTTTCTAAGCGATAAACTTAATGTACCTATACAAATGCATAGTAGTAAGCCTTTTTTAACCTATAAACTATAGGTTCCTATGGAATTATCTATCTATCCTAGCGAGATCCTTTCCATGGAGGCTACTGTATTAGAACCCCTATCCACTGCTCCTTTAAGTGTCCAATTGGTCTTAAAGGGGCATGGTCTCTATTTTCGAATGTTTATATATCCCCTATGTAATATACACTCTCTCCCTCTCTTTGGAGGGAGCCTAAAGAGAAATCTAAAATCAAAGAGCCTTCTAAGGAAGGGGAGAGAAAGAAATCTATCTCTCACAAATGCAACATGTGTAATCCAAAACTTAACAGTTTGGATAACCTGCTGAGTGAAGAAAGAAAAGGTTTCATGGAAGTCCAGACCTCCACAGCTACCTCTATAGCCTCCCTTAACCTTAAGAGCTTTGATATGTGCCTCGGAATTAGATCCCGACTCATGATGGAGCCTCATCATTTAAGGACTCTCTAGATATGGATCCTCCTACTTCTCTATCAGCCTCAAAAATGGAATCCAGAAACCTCTTCTCTTCAGAGGATTTGGATCAATTACTAAAAACTATAAGGGATACCTTAAATATTGAGTAAGTGGAGGAATACAAATCTATTCAAGATGAGCTATTCGGCATTCTTAGAGCCCAGAAAAAGAGTGTTCCCTATTAATGACACACTATAGCAGCTCATTCAGAAAGAATGGAGAGATCCTGAAAAAAGAATTTCGGTGTCCAAAGAATTTAGAAATCGATTGTTATTTGATGAAGGGGAAACTAAGTTTTGGAGTTCATCACCACAAGGGGATGTCCAAGTTACTAAACTGACTCAGCTCACTGATCTTCCCTTTGAGGACGCTATCCAACTAAAAGACCCTATGGATAGAAAGGCAGATAGTTTACTCAAAAAGACCTGGGAATCCACCATGCTAAACTTAAAAGCTAACATAGCCACTGCCTCGGTAGCTCGTACAATATACTTCTGGCTAGAGAATCATATTAGGAATGGGTGTGGTGATGTTAGATCAAAATTTAAGTTATGCAGTATTCCCTTTGAAGGTGAATTTGTCTTGGTCCAGAACTAGACTCCATCATAGGAAAGGTGCCAGATACAAAGAAGGGGTTCCTAGAGGTTAAAAATACCCCGTCCTGCTTCCCCTACAAACCATAGCCATGTGCTGGCATAGGGCCCGATTGAAGGTTTCTTGTCCCAACTGTTCCCCGCGGAATCCTCTATCGCTAAACCTATGGCTCTCGCACCTTCTCTACTTACTGGGATGGACGATGTGGGGTTCTGTGGGGGTTAAATTTCTTGACCAGATTATAACCTCCAATTCTGAACTACTCTCCCTTAGCCAGTTGGATGAAAAATTCTCCCTGTTGGCCATAGCCCATAGGGCCCAGTTTGGCTCTACTTCCCTGACTGTGGAATTCTCTAAGCTTGAATCCCTGCCAGGCACTCCAGACCTCCCTAAGCCTCTCACTCAGGTATACGTTCTGTTACAGCTTCAGGGATGAAGACCCTTTGATAGGACCCTCCTGCGCTGGAAGGAAGACAATTCCGATCTCTACGACGAAGATTGGAGGGAAGTCGAACTGTCTTTCTTCGACTCTGTGGTGGGCCCAAGGGATCTCCTGATTCAATACAAATTCTTACACCGCATTTATTACACTCCACCATATTGGAGTGATGCCAGGTGACTCCTCCTTCCATTGCCAGGCTTATACTGGATCTTTTTGCGCCGCATATGGTTAGAGGTGGTGAACTTTCTTAATGAGCACTTTGGGTTCCCTCTTATTATGCCCCTACAGATTTGCCTCCTGGGCATACTGAACGAGGTGATCCACGGTCACTATGATAAGATATTCTTCCGTTTTGTTCTATATTATGCCAATAAGGTGATAATTATGTCTTGGAAGGATCGGGAACCCCTCCTCCGAAGGGATGGCTCCTGCTTATCAACAGTATGCCCAAGGAGGAACCTATACTATCCTTGGCATTTGTCTTATTCACTTGAGAAAGGGGTCTAGTACCCCGAAACGCGTTGTGTTTTAAAGACCTTTAATAATAAAAACTTTAATACACCTATCTCTGAGTGCGTCATTCTTTTGGACCACAACAATAGACTGCTTATCAACAGTGTTAAACCTCACTGACGCTCGTTATATATCAATAGGAAGTGCCCCCAAAAATTTGCTCTTATTTGGTCAAGATGGTATATGGATCCCCACACAGCCATATAATAACCATTATTGCTATATTGCCCTACTAGCACAGGGTGGGAAAAAGGAGGGTTTGTTCTATGGTACTGTAGTCCAAAACCTTATGATATGTCGTTTTTGTACGGTTATTCACGTTTTCTTTGTTTAACAATTGCAAAAATTAAAAAAAGAAGGTAGCTACTGAAGAAGGTAGTTTCCAGACGGCAGATTTCTTTTAAGCAACAAGTAAGATAAACCAAACAAGCCGAAAAAAAGACACAATTTTCCAAATTCATGATAAATTTCCCCCACCGGTGTTGATTTAAATGAACCTTTTAGACTGAGACATGTTATATGGGTCAGTACAATCAATCAATTTATTGTTAAACATCGGCACAGCTAGACATTTCTTACACTATGTACATGGAAATGGCTTCTCCCCGGTGTGAATTCTCTGATGTTTAACAACAGCTGATTTCTGATTAAAATGTTTCCCACAATCAGGACATGGAAACGGCTTCTCCCCTGTGTGAGTTCTCTGATGTAGAACAAGATTTGTTTTCTGAGTAAAACATTTCCCACATTCAGTACATGCATATGGCTTCTCTCCTGTGTGAGTTCTCTGGTGTTTAACAAGAGATGATTTGTGAGTAAAATGTTTTCCACATTCAGTACATGAAAATAGATTCTCCCCTGTGTGAATTCTCTGATGCATGACAAGAGCTATTTTGTGAGTAAAATTTATTCCACATTCAGTACATGAAAATGCCTTCTCCCTAGTGTGAGTTCTCTCATGTACAACAACTTGGGATTTCACTCGAAAAGATTTCCCACATTCAGAACACGAAAATGGTTTCTCTCCTGTGTGAATTGTCTGATGCTGAACGAGATTTGTTTTCTTATTGAAACATTTTGCACATTCAGAGCATGAAAATGGTTTCTCCCCTGTGTGAGTTCTCTGATGTTCAACAAATGCTGATTTATCACGAAAACATTTTCCACATTCAAGACACGAAAATGGCCTCTCCCCTGTGTGAATTATCAGATGTCGCACAAGATGGGATTTCTGGGAAAAACACTTCTCACATTCTGGGCATGAAAACTTCCTTTTATCTCTGTGTTTTTCCTCCTCCGTGGAAAAATGAGACAGATTTTTTTCCACTTCACCCGAAGAAGATGATGGGGGACGTCCATGGAAAGCTCTTATTCTTTCATGTCCTGAAAAATATTGTCAAGAAATCAATTCTGTGCGTTTTTTTCTCGTGTAGATGTGGACAGCGCTCGGATGTGAAAATTGTTTGTGGAAAAGGAATCTAAGACCAACAATACTGTATTACAAAGGAGAAGACTAAGCCTAGAAGGGAATAAACCGTTCAATCTAGTAAATAATCGGAGTCGATTTAGAGTAGAGGAAGTAAATCCAAATAATAATAATACAATAGCAAATCCAAATCATGACAAGAGTCAGCCATGGTCCCCCAGTAGTTTTCGAATATTGGAACATGGACTCAATAGGGGTCATTTACTAAGGGCCCGATTCGCGTTTTCCCAACGTGTTACCCGAATATTTCCTTTTTGCAACGATTTCCCCTGAATTGCCCCGGGATTTTGGCGCACGCGATCGGATTGTGGCGCATCGGCGCTGGCATGCATGCGACGGAAATCGTGGGGCGTGGCCGAACGAAAACTCGACGGATTCGGAAAAACCGCCGCATTTAGAAGAAAAAAGAAAAGTGTCGCGGAGCTTGCACTTACCTTCACTAGGAATAGGCCAGTGAACTTGAGTGCGTTCCGATGCTCTTCAGCGCAGCAGTGCCACCTGGTGGACGTCGGAGGAACTGCCGGACCCGAATCCACCGCAGAGAATGCGCCGCTGGATCGCGAATGGACCAGGTGAGTAAATCTGCCCCGATATTCACGAAAGACCGGAGAGACCCCAATATCTCTAATAATTGGGATAAGGTGAAAGATCGGCTCTAAGATACGGTTTAGGTTTTATCCCTCGCTGTAGCGGAGCCGAGAAATCCTGGAATAACCTGTCAGTAACTGAATTCTTCCAGTAATTGTAATAATAACATCCAGGGGGAGAGAAGTCTCTGGGTTTCTACCAGTTCTCCCATTTATAAATCTCCATCTCCTCCCCTGGATGTGACCTCTCCCTGCATATAAGGAGAAATAACCCACCACAGATACATGAAAGGTCTACCCTCCTCTGTCACTGATGAGGGATTTCCTCTCTCTTCCTGCCTCCTCCTTCCACCACAACTTTCCGAAGGACCTGAGAAAACAAGGAAATGTCTCCAGAGATTCTCTTATATGCAAGTGATGGACAGAAACCTCTAGAGCAGTGGTTCTTAACCCACCAATTTCATATGCACATTCACCGAACCCTTCTTTAGTGATAAGTCAAGTATGTGTGTGTCTTGACCTCAGTGGTGGTGGCTCCCCTGAGACAGACTCAACGAACCCTTAGACACAACATCAATAGTATGGATACCAGTTCACAAGTTATTCATTTCTCCTGCTCTGAACCCAAATACACTCCAATAGCTTCATGGAACTACAAGAAGAAATCGGTAAGCAGACTCATGAGGGAGGAAATCTACAGGTGGTCAGCGATGTGTCAACAGGAAAGTAAGAAGAAAAAGATGCGGCACTCACGGATCAGGTCCAATGTTATTCTTTTATTCGTTCATGGGGTCATAGTCATAGACCTAACTGGAAAGTGCCAAATCTTTTGCTACCAACTTTACGATTGTATCTACAACTTACTACAGTGACCAGCAATGTCATATCATTGTTCTTCTACATCCATCTACCTGATGATCCATTGGGACATTCTCCTTTGGTGGATTTCTCTGACTGGATCCATCTATAGGAAATATACACAGTGACTGATACATTGTCTATATGTGATGATGAGATGATGGAGTAGGTGACCTCACACCTGCTCTGTCCTCTATAATCAGGAAGGTCTCCTCTTACCTGGTGATGTGAGGGGCTGGTGGTCCTCCATCATGATGTCCTTGTACTGTCTTGTGTCCTTCTAATATACTCCCACTCCTCCATGGAGAAATAGACAGTGGACGTCCTGACACCTTATAGGAACCTGACACCCACATGACACAGTCATCACCCAGACCCTCCCTTGTGTTTTGTACAATGTCCCAGCATTCCCGCAGCGCTCACCTCTCCGCTCTCAGCAGCTCAGTGATCCTGGAGGTAAGTTCTAGGATCTCTGCTCATGTATCAGTGAATGAGGTGGAGGCTCGGTGATGGGGCTGGGTCCATCCCCTGACACACGGGGGGTCACCCACTCACCAGAGCGACTTCTTCACTACTGTGTAATCCTGTGTATGGGGAGACACTGATCATACATAGATCTAAGAATCCTTCACTCTCCAGTCATTTCCCGCTGTTATTCCTAGAGATAAGAGCCGTGTCCTGGGAGACTCTCACCTCTCCGGTTATCAAGGAGATCATCTCCAGGGTGAGCTCCAGGATCCTGGCCGCCATCTGCTCTCTGTCCTTCTTCATCCCTGGTGGATCATTGATGGAAAGGATCGTCTTTCAAACACAACTTCAGCTGTAGGAATCCTTTATGTAGAGAATCTGATGGAAAAGGAGGAGGATGTGTAAAATAAATTTGAAAATATTTAAAATAAAATCTTTCATTATTTCAAATATTCCTCTGATACTTGAATCAATGGCATCTACATTTTTAATACACAGATTTTCTTGATTCCCTGTGCCTCTCTATAATTATTTTATAATTGATTTAAATTATTCCATGGTGCTGTATATTAGATAAGGGGTTCACATACATTACATCAAGACAGAACAAATGCAAATACAAAAACTACAGAGATCAGGAAACAAGTGGAAGGAGGACCCTACTAGTGGGGGCTCAAACTCTATATGGGAGGGCGGTTGGAGGGCAGTTGAAAACATGAGGTGAGGGCTCAAACTCTACGTGGGAGGGTATGTGGAGTCGGTAAGCCAAACCTCCAACTCCTCCTTTTCCCTAAATATAACTCTTTCTTCCACATACATAGGACACTCCCATCTGTCAGTGACAAATCTGTAGAAAGTGTTCCGGACTGGCATATTAGAGGAAGAGGTTCTCCTGTCTTCGTCTGGAACGCTCTTGGGGTGTCAGTCGAGCTTTATCCATCTGCATGGGCTCCTCGGTAGCAGACTCAGAGGACGGCAGAGGAGGTTTTTTGAAGACTGGAGCCAAGTGGGGTAGCCGTCCGACCTTGCACTTGCTCAACTCGTTGCTCCTCCATGTCAATCCGAGTGGCCAGGGAGATCAGACCGCTCAGGGCAGACAGGGCATCTTTGATCTGACTAGACAGTCCTTTTTTAAAGGTGGTGACCAAGTCCACTTCATTCCACAAGAGCTCAGATGCTAGAGTGCAGAATTGGACCACTTAGTCACCAACAGACAAGTCCCCAGGCTGGTTCCTCAAAGACGGACCGGAATTCTGTTAGGAATGTGGTGATGTTAGCTGTGACAGAGTCGTTCCTGTCCTAGAGGGGGGTTTCCCATGCCAGGGCTTTCCTGGAGAGCAGACTGACCACGAATGCCACCTTGGACCCCTCCATGGGGAACTGCGTAGGCATCAGATCGATGTGCAGAGAGCACTGTGTGATGAACCCCCTGCACAACTTGGGGTCTCCGTCTCCTGGGAGCAGTGTCTAAGTGGCACACGTTTTTACCACCAGGTCGCTCCACAGGCACGACTTTGCTCATGGTGGCGGCCAAGGCGAGGTACAGAATCGTGAGATGGAGGCAAAGTCATGATCAAGCAGGAGGTCAGGACAGACGGCACAGGAGTGGAGTCAGGGAGGAGGCAGAGGGTCAGGACAGGCGGTAGAGATTCGGAGTCAGGAGCAGGAATCGAGGTCACAACGGGAAATCCCAATAATTGCAGGAATAACACAGGGGAAGCTTTCTCCGAGGTATGGGGAACAAAGATCCAGCAGGGGACACAGGAAGGGGACGGATATTTAACAAAGAAGGCGACCGACCAGTGCCAATCATTGGTGCGCTGGCCCTTTAAATCTTAAAGATACGACACACGCGCGCTTGAGGAGGTGGGGGCGTGTAGCATGGAGACTGCCGCTGGACCAAGGACAGGTGAGAGAAGCTGCTGCTGGTGTGATGGGGCACAGGGAGGCACATGGGTGTGCCTGCGACCCGGGACATGGGTCGCAGGAGCACCCGTGGCAATTATCTTCACATGGCCACAAATTTTTTTAAAAAACTTTCAAATGATGAAATGTATATGGCCTATGATTTACATGTGAATGTCCAGATGAGATCACCCCTTTAAGTATTATATTTCCATAAATAATAATACTTTTTAAATGTAATGAATAACATTTGTTTATGTCTCTGAATTTTGATCTTAGAAACAGTATCGCTTCTATCAGATCCTCCTTCAAGATAACCTCAAGTCTGCCCTAATTATTTCAAGGCTAGAGAACAGTCTCTGTACACCGTCTCTCTGTACACCGTCTCTCTGTACACTGTATCTCTGTACACTGACTTGGGTAGATGGCAATCCAGTTACCACACGGGCAACATCTCTAACGATTTCCGGATATGGATGAATTGCCTTATGAACAGTCGGTTTTTATGAACGATTGAACTTTCAATATCAGCTCATCAGTTTCACATCATAATGCTGCACGGTCAGGCAGTGCTAAATAACATGAAGCCTTGGCTTCTATGCCTATAGTAATTATTCATGTGTGTGTTTCTGTATATATTGAGTTGTTAGAAAACTGTTTCTCCCTCATATTCTGTGTACATTGTATTGAATCCATCAGAGCAACTAACCTCTACAGAAATGAAGAAGAAAAGCAAAGTAAAACATGAAACATTCAATGGACAATCCTGCATTAATCCAATTATACTGATATTTATTATATATTTTTGGTCGGAGTCAGCCAATTTTATTTTGACTCCGACTCCACAGCCCTGATAACAATCTATATGGATGGGAAGATAGAAACATCAGGTGAGGTCACAATCTATATTGGAGGGTAGATGGAGACACAAGGCGAAGAAGCACAGCAGTGCAGTTATTACGCATTGCATGAAATCCTAAACATATGGGTTTTTAAGGTTAAGTTTGAAAGTTGGGGGGCAGTCAAATACATTTCGGGATCGAGTTCCAGAGTATGGGGGAAGGACAGGAGAAGAGTTCCAGAGTATGGGGGAAGCACAGGAGAAGAGTTCCAGAGTATGGGGGAGGTGAAGAAAAAGAGCGGGCTTCCCCCTACTCTGGAACTCTTCTCCTGTACTTCCCCCCTCTGACTCTTCCCTGTGCTTCCCACCTACTCTGGAACTCTTCTCCTGTGCTCCCCTATACTCTGGAACTCTTCTCCTGTGCTTCCCCCATATCTGGAACTCTTCTCCTTGTCTTCCCCCATACCTGGCCTCTTCTCCTGCTTCCCCCTACTCTGGACGCTTTCTCCTGTGCTTCCCCCATACTCTGGACTCTTCTCCTGTGCTTCCCCCTTACTCTGGAACTCTCTCCCTGTGCTTCCCCTCCCCCATACTCTGGAGCTCTTCTCCTGTGCTTCCCCCATACTCTGGAACTCTTCTCCTGTGCTTCCCCCATACTCTGGAACTCATCTCCTGTGCTTCCCCCATACTCTGGAGCTCTTCTCCTGTGCTTCCCCCATACTCTGGAACTCTTCTCCTGTGCTTCCCCCATACTCTGGAGCTCTTCTCCTTCTTCCCCTACTCTGGAACCTCTCTTGCTTCCCCCATATTCTGGAACTCTTCTCCTGTGGTTCCCCCATACTCTGGAACTCTTCTCCTGTACTTCCCCCATACTCTGGAACTCTTCTCCTGTGCTTCCCCCATACTCTGGAACTCTTCTTGTGTGCTTCCCCCATACTCTGGAACTCTTCTCCTGTGCTTCCCCCATACTCTGGAACTCTTCTCCTGTGCTTCCCCCATACTCTGGAACTCTTCTCCTGTGCTTCCCCCATACTCTGGAACCTCTTCTCTGTGCTTCCCCCATATCTCGGGACTCTCTCCGTGTGCTTCCCCCATACTCTGGACTCTTCTCCTGTGCTTCCCCCATACTCTGGATTCTTCTCCTGTGCTTCCCCCCATAACTCTGGAACTCTTCTCCTGTGCTTCATCCCATACATGACACATAACACACGTGTACATACATGACACATAACACACATGTACAGGTGGGGAATATAAGGATGTGATAAGATGATGTGTGAGGAGACAATGTCCAGCTCCTAGAATATGGAATTAGAGAGGAACCAACTACCTGAGAGGAGACTTCCGGGGGGACAGTTATTGCAGTGCACACGAGGCTTCCGGGGGGACAGTTATTGCGGTGCACACCAGGCTTCCGCCCTCCATGCCTTATTACATGGCAATGATGACGCTGTAGTCAGTGTTATATGGATGAGTGCAGGGGAATACAGTCTCCTATGGAAGTTATGGGGGAACAACCAGACACAACAATATATTTCTATGTGATACTTACATGTGGTGCAGCCCCCCGAGATGTCACCCGGTAGCCCCGCCCCTCTGCGTGTGACGTGACCGGAAGGGGAGGGGACTCTCCTCATCACACAGAGCGGAAGAGAATACAGGGAGAGAGAGGAGAGAGACTACAAGGAGAGAGACTACAGGGAGAGAGAGGAGAGAGACTACAGGGAGAGTGAGAGACTAGAGAGAGAGGAGACACTACAGGGAGAGACTACAGGGAGAGAGAGGAGACAGACTACAGAGAGAGAGAGGAGACAGACTACAGGGAGAGAGAGAGGAGACAGACTACAGGGAGAGAGAGAGAGAGGAGACAGACTACAGGGAGAGAGAGAGGAGACAGACTACAGGGAGAGAGAGAGAGAGGAGACAGACTACAGGGAGAGAGAGAGAGAGGAGACAGACTACAGGGAGAAAGGATAGGGACTACAAGGGGAGAGAGAGGCCAAAGGGAGAGGAGAGAGACTACAGTAAGAGAGAGAAGAGACTACAACAAAGGAGACTACATGAAAATGGTGCAGAATACAGGAATAGACGTAGCCTTCGGCAGTGCTGCTGGATATGTGAAGAAATTTGCACACTTCTGCAGACTTTCTACACTTCAAATTAATGCTCAAAACCTATAACTCTGCCCTTAACATCGGTAAACAGGTCTATTTTACTAATCTCATATCCTCTCTCTCTAACAACCCCAAAAGGCTCTTCCATACTCTTTACTCCTTACATACAAAAGGTATAGCCACCTGTCACAGACCTTGGGACTGAAGATCTGGCCACCTACTTTAACCCCTTCCCGACGCACCGGGTCCCTGTTCATGGAGAGGGTTCGCGGGCCGAACCCTCTCCATGGCCGGTAAGTCTTTGCTGTATATTGTAGCAAAGGGTTACCGGTAACACCCGCGATCGGTGCTAGCACCGATCGTGGGTGTATTCACGTCTTACGAAGCTGTCTCATTTTAACTCATTCAATGTGCTAAAATGTGATAAAATTATAGCAATGAAAATGCCATCAAAAGTCGCAAAAAATGACACCACCCACAGCTCCGTACGCCAAAGTATGAAAAACGTATTGTCGCCAGATGACAAAATAAAAAAAAAGATTTTTTGTACAGGAGGTTTTAATTTTTGTAAATGTATGAAAACATGAAAAAACCTATACAAATTTGGTATCCCCGTAATCGTACCGACCCAAAGAATAAAGTAGACATGTCATTGGGGCGTAAGTGAAAGCTGTAAAACCCAAGCCCACAAGAAAACGTCACAAATGTGAATTTTTTTCCCGTTTCCCAGTACACGACATGGAATATTAAATACTGTCACTATGAGGTGCCATTTGTTACGCAGAAAATAAGCCGTCACAGAGCTCTTTATGCGGAAAAAGAAAAAAGATTTTTGAATGTGGTGAGTGAAAAATGGAAGTGAAAAAATTAAAAAGGGCCAGGTCGTTAAGGGGTTAAAGATAAATTTGCATTCACCATGAAATAATTTCTCAATCCATCCACCCCGCTAATCCCCTTCCCTCGTGTACCTTACCCTGTTTGCTCTCTTCCTTTGACCTGGTCACAGAGGAAGAAGTGTCCAGGCTCTTCTCCTCTACTCGTCTCACTGGTGGCTCCTTCTACTTCTAGCTGTAAGTCCCTCCTGGAGGGCAAGCCTGGGTAGTGCTGGCAGGCTACGGTGCTCCCAGGGGTGCTGGCGAGCAGACTGAGGGAAGCTCAGCTTCCCTCCAAAGTTTCCTCCCTGCTCGGCGGCTCTGAGTAATGGCTGATTCATTCCTTCCACGGTGCAACGCATCTGACTGGAGGTAGGTAGTCATCGGCCTGGCAGGAAATTTGACCCTAACAGGTCTATGGAGACCCAGAAACTCCTACCCTGGTATGTCCCTACTCCTTAAAGGGACTTTGGAAAAAAGAAAAGTTTTTGTTATACTACTTACATGAGTTTATTTTTCATGTAAACTGCTCCACTGAAACCACCATCCAGGTAATGTGGCATCTGGAAGAAGTCTCTTTCCTCCTGCTGCTAAAAAAAAGTACTTTGTACTAAATGCATACAGAGTGTGGTAGCGGAAATGGCTCCTTCCCTCCTGATTATGCAAAAAGTGAAGTGAATGTTGCAGTAGGGAAGTGTAAAGACTGCCCTAAACACTCTACGTCTGCCGCAGCATTGCTGGAAGACATAGCCAGACCCTTGGATCCTGGGGGGGGATAATATGAGGAGGAGGTGCTGGGAAATAATATGAGGGGGAGGTGCTGGGAAATAATATGAGGGGGAGGTGCTTGGGGATAATATGAGGAGGAGGTGCTGGAGGATAATATGAGGGGGAGGGGGGGCAATGTGTATATAGGGGGAGGGGGAAGAGTGTGTATAGAGGGGGATGGGGGGCAGTGTGTATACAGGGGGAGGGGGAAGAGTGTGTATACAGGGGGATGGGGGGCAGTGTGTATACAGGGGGAGGGGGGCAGTGTGTATACAGGGGGAGGGGGGCAGTGTGTATACAGGGGGAGGAGCAGGGGCAGTGTGTATACAGGGGGAGGAGCGGGGGCAGTGTGTATACAGGGGGAGGAGCGGGGCAGTGTGTATACAGGAGGGGGGGACGTGTACATGAGGATGAGGGGTCGTGTGTCCATGTGGCGGAGGAGGGGGGGCAGTGTGACTACTGGAGGGCGGCCCGTAAAGGGGCCCACTAGAGCTCTGTCGCCAAGGGGCCCACTAAAACCTGGAGCCGGCCCTGCATACATGACACATAACACACATGCACATACGTGACACATAACACACGTGCACATACGTGACACATAACACACGTGCACATACGTGACACACACGTACATACATGACACACAACACACGTGTACACACGACACATAACACACGTGCACATACATGACACATAACACACATGTACATGTGGGGAATATAAGGATGTGATAAGATGATGTGTGAGGAGACAATGTCCAGCTCCTGGAATATGGAAGTAGAGAGGAACCAACTACCTGAGAGGAGACTTCCGGGGGGACAGTTATTGCGTTGCACACTAGGCTTCCGCCCTCCATGCCTTATTACAGGGCAGTGATGACGCTGTAGTCAGTGTTATATGGATGAGTGGAGGGGAATACAGTCTCCTATGGAAGTTATGGGGGAACAACCAGACACAACAATATATTTCTATGTGACACTTACATGTGGTGCAGCCCCCGGATATGTCACCCAGCAGCCCCTCCCCTCTGCGCGTGACGTCACCGGAAGGGGAGGGGCCTCTCTTGACACAGAGAGGAAGAGACTACAGGGAGAGAGAGAGGAGAGAGACCATAGGTAGAGAGAGAGGAGAGAGACTACAGGGAGAGAGAGGAGAGACTACAGGGAGAGAGAGGAGAGAGACTACAGGAAGAGAGAGGAGAGAGACTACAGGGAGAGAGAGAGGAGAGACTACAGGAAGAGAGGAGAGAGACTACAGGGAGAGAGGAGAGGCTACAGGGAGAGAGGCTACAAGGAGAGAGGAGAGGCTACAGGGAGAAAGAGAGGAGAGGCTACAGGGAGAGAGAGAGCAGAGACTACAAGGAGAGAGAGGAGATACTACAGGGAGAGAGGAGAGACTATAGGGAGAGAGGAGAGACTACAGGGAGAGAGAGAGGAGAGACTACAGGGAGAGAGAGAGAGGAGAGACTACAGGGAGGGAGAGAGAGGAGAGACTACAGGGAGGGAGAGAGAGGAGAGACTACAGGGAGAGAGAGGAGAGACTACAGGGAGGGAGAGAGCGGAGAGACTACAGGGAGGGAGAGAGAGGAGAGACTACAGGGGGAGAGAGAGAGGAGAGACTACAGGGAGAGAGAGAGAGAGGAGAGACTACAGGGGGAGAGAGAGAAGAGAGACTACAGGGAGGGAGAGAGAGGAGAGACTACAGGGAGAGAGAGAGGAGAGACTACAGGGAGAGAGAGAGAGACTACAGGGAGAGAGAGAGAAGAGACTACAGGGAGAGAGAGAGGAGAGAGACTACAGGGGGAGAGAGGAGAGACTACAGGAATATTTAACCGGTACACAACCACCCTATCAGCACATGGTAATGAATGAGGAGTAAAATCCCAATATTTTTTGTACAGGAAGTTTTTTATTTTTGGAAATATATGAAAACATTATAAAACCTATACAATTTTGGAATCCCTGTAATTGCACAGACCCAAAGAATAAAGTAGGCATGTCATTTGGGGCGCACAGTGAAAGCCGTAAAATCCAAGCCCACAAGGGCAACTGCGTTTTTTCTCCATTTGGAATTTTTTTCCTGCTTCCCAGTACACGCCATGGAATATTCAATACCATTTTACTATGAAGTGCAATTTGTTAAGCAGAAAACAAGCCCTCACACAGCTCTGTACATGGGAAAATAACAAAGTTGTAGAGCTTTGAAGGAGGGGAGTGAAAAATGGAAATGAAAAAACAGGAATGGGCCCTGAGTGTATGTTTATGTGCACGTTTGTCGCTAATGGAATCTGCACCGTTGCGTTTACAATCACCAAATTTTGCACAGCCGCTTCAAGTGACTCAGGGAACATCAAAAATTAGGGTTTGAGTCAAATTTTTCACCTCGTGCTTTTTATAACACACCTTTAACCCCTTAGCGCTCTGTGCCATACTAGTACAGTGCAAAGTTCAGCTATTAGTGCTGAACACTGCGCTACCAATTTAACAAATAAATGAATCAAAAAAAAACCCAAAGCCCTGTGAGGGTGCGTTCACACGTTGCAGTTAAAACTGCATGGCAATCAGCTTTGAGGTGGTTTTAGGTGCAGTTTTGTCAATTGAACAGGTGAAAGACATGAACTGAACGAGTGAATGATATTTGTGGAGCAGGTTTCCCCTTCAAAATCAAATTCACCCGTTCAGTTCATGTCTTTCACCTGTTCAATTGACAAAACTGCACCTAAAACCACCTCAAAGCGGATTGCCATGCAGTTTTAACTGCAACCTGTGAACGCACCCTCACATATTTACTCGCAGCTCGTTCACTGAAGTGCAGGTCTTATTATTGATCGGGCTCATTAGTCTCTTCTCACTAATAAGAGCCGGCATTTATAAATGTATAATAGGGAGCTTCAGGTCAGACAGTCACCCCTCTCTACACCACTTTTATCCCAATACGAGTTATTTAGGGATTTCTGTGCTAAGAGGATATAGCACTGTATGAGTAAGTGTGTGCGTAACCGCTTTTTGACATAATACTGTTTCATATGTCAGCTGTGGGTCCATGGAGAGTGTTCACGGGCTGGGCTCTCTCCATACAAGGTGTGTGTTTGCTGGATTTTGCAGAAAACACCCCACGGTAACACCCGCGGTCGTTGCTGGCACTGATCGCGGGTGTTAACCTTGTAAATGCCTCTGACAAAGCTGCTGGAGGTGCGTGGGTGCCGCCATCTTGGATTTGATCGCCGCCCCAAACCCGAGGCTGTCTGGTGTTAACATATTCATTACAATGTGCTATTTGCACACTGTAACGAATGATAAGGAAAATCTCCATATACTGTAGTATGGCAGTATATCGTAGGATGAATCCAACAACCTAGGGTGCCGGAAAAAAAGGGAAAAAAATTGTATTAAAAAACCCTAAAAATTCTGATGGCACCCCTTTCCCTAGAACTCATATAAATAAATAGTAAAAATCATAAAGATACTTGATCGCCGTAGTATTGTTAAGATACACCATGCTTGGGTCGAATGGGGAAACTGGGCCTCTGGGAATGAGAAGATGAGCGAGTGCCACGTTTCATTGTTGGGTTTTGTTGTTTTTTTTCTTTGTACTGCTTTGATTGTATTATGTATTCCCCCCCCCACACACACCTTTTCACCAGGACAGAAAAGATATTTAGCCCGGGTGAGCGTACAGTCGCGTGCAGAAGAGAGGAGGGGCGAGTGCTCCCATGTCCTTATCATGAGAATCTCTTCCTCTCATGATACATCCCATGATTCTATTTGCTTTAGCAGCAGCCGCCTGGCTCTGGTCAACACAATTAAGTTTACCATCCACCAATAACCCCAAAAGGTGCAGTTTTACCAAGTAATTGACTGTTTAGAAAATAATTGTACTTTTTGTTTTCATGGACCAAGTGGTGTATGAAACAGCCGAGTTGCCCGATAATACGTAGGAACACATCTTACAGATATGGGGCACATTTACTAAGGGTCCGAACGGTGCACTTTCGTCGGGTTTCCCGAATATTTCAGTTTTGCGGCGAATTGCCCCAGGCTTTTGGTGCACGCGATTGGATTGTGACGCATCAGCGCCAGCTTGCATGCGACAGAAATCGGGGGCGTGGCCGTCGAACAACCCGATGGATGCAGGAACTCAGGCACGCGATCTTCATGAATCGCGCCGGACCCAAATCCTCGTCGGACAATGCACCGCAGCAAAGACCCTTTGCTAACACCCACGGTCGGTGCTTGCACTGATCGCGGGTGTTAACCTTTTCTTTGCCGCCGGCAAAGTCCAGGGGGGACTGAAAGCATGGCGGCACATGTTACCTGCTATCGTCACTCCCCCGAACGTCATCGGGGGGCGACGATCGGTTGCCATGGTAGTCTCGGGTCAGTTGTATTGCAGTATATGGTAGAAACGATCTGACCATATAGGGTTAATGTACCCTAGAGGGTCTAAGAAATAGTGAAAAGAAAAAATAATAAAATATTAAAAGTTCAAATCACCCCTTTTTCCCTAGAACTGATATAAAACCTAATAAACAGTAAAAATCACAGGCACATCAGGTATCGCCACGTCCCAAAATGCCCGATCTATAAAAAAAAAAACCGTTATGACTGGTGGTGACCTCCGGAAGGGAAATGGCGCCCAAATGTCCGAAACGCGACTTTTACACCTTTTTACATGGCATAAAAAAATGTAATAAATTATCAAAATGTTGCACAGACCTCAAAATGGTAGCAATGAAAACATCAGCTCATTTTGCAAAAAATGACACATCGCACATCTCCGTACAGCGAGGTAGGAAAAAGTTATTAGCGTCAGAAGATGGCAACATTTTTTTTTCTTTTTTGTACACATTCGTTTAATTTTTGAAAATGTATTAAAACGCAATAAAACCTATAAATCCGGTATCACCGCGATCGCACCGAGCCAAAGAATAAAGTAGACATGTTATTTGGAGCGCAGAGTGAAAGTCGTAAAAACTGAGTCCACAAGAACTTGACGCACACACGTTTTTTTTTCAATTTTTCCACATTTGGAATTTTTTTCCGGCTTCCCAGTACATGGCATGGATAATAAATAACATCACGGGAAAGTAAAATTTGCTATGCACAAAATAAGCCCTCACACAGCTCTGTACACGGAAACATGAAAAAGTTATGGATTTTTGAAGATGGAAAGTGAGAAATGACCGAAAATACCCTGCGTCCTTAAGGGGTTAAAGAGCTGTGTGTGGGCAGGTTTTCTGCGTAACATATAGTGATGGGGAAATTCCAAAATGTCACTCCACATGACACATCTACTTGATTCTTTGGGTTGGTAAGATCACAGGGACATCAAATTTATATAGGGTTATGGTGTGTTCTTCATTTCACCAACATCTTCTGGCACTAATAACTTTTTTATACTTCAATGAACAAGGTAAGGATTTATAAACTTTTTTTTATTTACTTCGGTGAACAAGGTAAGGTGTCTTAAACTTCAATACTGCTGTACTTCAGTATATGAGAATTTGCTGTGGATCTGTTAAGGTCTGCCACCGGCACACTGTTACAGATGACAGGTCCTAGCGTATTATAAAGACTTTCATCCTCACTCCCCAATGACGTCATGGGGAACAACAATCAACGGTGTCGGCAAAGGATTGAAACGCGAGATTAGTGAGACCACCGATCAGTTTGACTGATGGTAGATGTGTAGAACGCACATGCTTCTTGTTTTGAGCAGGATCGGGAACAGTTCTTGTGTTCCGGAAAGACGCAATATCCAAGAAAAAGAGGTTTTTATACCACCTCAGCGCCTCTTGACACCACTATTTTAATAATACACACCTAAAGGGTCAGGCATTTACATTGGCTGAGACATCACTGAGTTGGCTGGCTGCTGATTGGCTATCGGCACATCATCATCATGATGTCTTGATCGAATTCCACTTCCTGTGGCTGGGTTCGCTCATCTCTAGTCATAACTAAGGGGACAAATGCCCAAATGTCCCACCCATGGGGTAGCAACATCTTGCTTGTACAAACATATACATTGCACTCACCAAGTTATACATTTATTGTACACAGGCTCAAGCTCTCCATCACACCGGAGACACCGGAGGATGAGCTGCTGATAGTATCAGGAGATAAGTAACATGTAAAAGTCATTTAAGTACCAAATTCATAATATTTTTTACTTATTTACACAAGGACAGAAACATTATTCATGACGATTGACCTGAGGGCCTCCCCATGTATCAAAGCTTTTAACTTATGTATATGACGCAGACATCCGAGGAAAGGAAATCCAATAATATAGATCCAAACTGGTCACATTTCTTATACTACCAACATTAACGTGGCTTCTCCCCCGTGTGAGTTCTCTGATGTGTCATAAGATATGATTTTAAACGAAAATATTTCCCACATTCCGAACATGGAAAAGGCTTCTCTCCTGTGTGAATTCTCTCATGTACAGCAAGAGCAGATTTCCTACTAAAACTTTTCCCACATTCGGTACATGAAAATGGCTTCTCCCCTGTGTGGGTTTTCTGATGTTCAGCAAGATTCGATTTAAAACGGAAAGATTTCCCACATTCTGTACATGAAAATGGCCTCTTTCCGGTGTGAATTCTCTGATGTTCAGCAAGATTTGATCTTATACGAAAAGATTTCCCACACTCCGTACATGGAAAAGGTTTTTCTCCGGTGTGGATTCTCTCATGTTGAGCCAATACTTGCTTCCCAGTAAAACATTTCCCACATTCAGGACACGGATATGGCTTCTCTCCTGTGTGAATTCTCTGATGGTGAACGAGACCTGATTTCCGAGTAAAATTTAATCCACATTCAGTGCATGAAAATGGCTTCTCTCCTGTGTGGATTCTCTGATGTTCAACAAATGCTCGATTCCCGCTAAAATATTTCCCACATTCAGGACATGAAATTGGCTTCTCCCCTGTGTGAATTCTCTCATGTCTTACAAGATGGTCTTTCTGAATAAAGTGCTTCTCAAGGTGTGAAAACTTCCTTTTATCTCCATGATCTCCTTTCTCGGTGGACAGATTAGATTGATTGAATGAGGGGTGATGTCCAGCTCCTGAAAAAAATTGTCAAGAAATTAATAGTTTTCTTTTAATCAATTACAAACAAATGTAATGCAATGAGTCAGTAACATAGAGTCATATACGGATAGGAAACTACCAACATCACGGAATAGTAATTGTTAATATAAGACTTGGCCAAATCAGTTCAACAATTTTTATGTCTTTTACGTTACAGAGAAGCTTAGAAACTCTAGAAAACTGATAAAACAGATGGGGCCAGTGATATATTGGGGGTAATATATATACTGGGAGGGCAGGGGCTGGGCTGGCAGGCTATATACTACAGGGGCTGGCTTTATACTGAGGGGAATGGGCTGGCTGTATACTATGGGACTGGCTGGCAGTATACTGAGGGCCATGGACTGGCTGGCTGGCTATATACTGAGGGGCATGGGCTGGCTATATATTTAGGGGCATGGGTTGGCTATATACTGAGCCGCATGGGCTGGCTATATACTGAGCGGCATGGACTGGCTGGCTATATACTAGGGGGCTGGATATATACTGGGGAGCATGGATGGGCTGTCTGGCTATATACTGAGTGGCATGGGATGGTTATATACTGAGGGGCATGGGATGGCTATATACTGAGTGGCATGGGCTAGCTGGCTATATATGGGGGGCATGGTCCGGCTGGCTATATACTGAGTGGCATGGGCTGGCTGTCTATATACTGAGCGGCATGGGCTGGGTGGCTATATACTGGGCTGTATGGGCTAGCTGGCTATATATTGGGGGGCATGGGCTGGCTGGCTGTATTCTGAGGGGCATGGGCTGGCTATATATATATATTGAGTGACATGGGCTGAATATAAACTTAGGGGCATGGGCTGTCCGGCTATATACTGAGCGGCATGAGCTGGCTGGCTACATACTGGGGGCATGGGCGGGCTGGCTATTTACTGAGTGGCATGGGCTGGCTATATACTGAGTGGCATGGTCTAGCTGGCTATATATTGAGCGGCATGGGCTGGGTGGCTATATACTGGGCTGTATGGGCTAGCTGGCTATATATTGGGGGGCATGGGCAGACTGGCTGTATTCTAAGGGGCATGGGCTGGCTATATATATATATTGAGTGACATGGGCTGAATATAAACTTAGGGGCATGAGCTGTCCGGCTATATACTGAGCGGCATGAGCTGGCTGGCTATATACTGGGGGCATGGGCGGGCTGGCTATTTACTGAGTGGCATGGGCTGGCTATATACTGAGTGGCATGGGCTAGCTGGCTATATATTGAGCGGAATGGGCTAGCTGGCTATATATAGGGGGGGGCATGAGCTGGCTGGCTATATACAGGGGGCATGGGCTGGCTGGATATACTGGGCGGTATGGGCTAGCTGGCTATATATTGGGGGCATGGGCTGGCTATATATATATATATATATATATATATATGGTGACATGGGCTGACTATATCCTTCGGGGCATGGGCTGGCTGGCTATATACTGGGGGCATGGGCGGGCTGGCTATATACTGGGGAAGAGGGGTGGCTATATACTGGGGAAGAGGGCTGGCTATGGACTGAGGAGCATGGGCTGGCTATATACTGGGGGCATAGGCGGGCTGGCTATATACTGGGGCATAGCCGGGCTGGCTATATACTGGGGCATAGCCGGGCTGGCTATATACTGGGGCATAGCCGGGCTGGCTATATACTGGGGCACAGCCGGGCTGGCTATATACTGGGAAAGAGGGCTGGCTATATACTGGGGAAGAGGGCTGGCGATATATTGAGGGGCAAGGGCTGGCAGATTATATACTGAGGGACATGGGCTGGCAGGCTATATACTGGGGGCATGACCGGGCTGGCTATATACTGGGATGAACAAGATGGCAGGCTATATACTGAGGGGCATGGGCTGGCTGGCTATATACGGAATGGCATGAGCTTGCTGGCTGGCTATATACTGAGCGACATGATCTTGCTGGCTGGCTGGCTATACACTGAGGGCCATGGACAGGCTATACAATTTAGAATAAGGTGAAAGCTTGGATGTAAGATGTTACTTCATACGGTTCAGGTTCTGTCTCTTGAACATCATTGTTATTTTATCTGTACAGGGTTTTATCCCTCGCTGTAGCGGAGCCGAGAAATCCTGGAGTAACATGTCAGTAACTGAATTCTTCCAGTAAGAGAGAAGCTGCTCCAGTCCCTGTATCTCCAGCCTTAAATGTGTCAGGAGGAGTAATGTACGTATATATTCCTCAGAGCCTTATAGTAACACAATGTGGACGTGTTCTCTTTCTTTTTTTGTGATATTTTTCAGGTGCATATTTAAGCAGCGCACCAGCGCTACCTCCCTCAAGGATTTAGTGCTGTGGCCGAATTTATCTTTGTAGCCAAGATTTTTGTTCAACTTGTGCGACTTTCGGGCTCCGACACTTTCCTATTCTTGTGCCTAATAGGTGGCAAAACAGAGCGCGCTAGACCCAGACTTATATTTGCAGCTACTATTTGGGTATAAATATCGTCGCCGCCCACCCCCGAAACTAAAAGTCGCAAAAGTGAGACTAAGCAGGCAACTCATTATATGTATCACAAAGGGAAAAACTTAAGATACATTGCAATTATTAGGTAGCCGACTTTAGGAAATCCGAAAAAGTGGCTGTGGCAAACTATGATACATGTGCTCCAATATGTAGCTGTAGACTGATCCGAATAACTGGAGGAGGAGACCAGAGACAGATGAGCCGGTGTCTATGTCATCTCCATCTCCTCCCCTGGATGTGACCTCTCCCTGCAATGTATAAGGGAAGAATAACCCACAAGATACATGAAAGGCTCTTACCCTCCTCTGTCACTGATGAGGGGATTTCCTCTCCGCTCCTCCTTCCACCACAACTTTCCTGGAAAGATCCACATGAAGAAATGAGAAACAAGGAAATGTCTCCAGAGATTCTCTTATATCCAAGTGATGGACAGAAACCTCTAGAACCAGGAACTAAGGGGAATAATCTCCTGCAGGAGGAGACGGGATCCACATTCATCCCAATATTTTACACATCAACATCAATGTTCCGGTTATATTACTGCATAACCCGATGTGACCCGATCCTGAGGTGGAGACTCATGGACACCAGGGACAAGATTATTCACTTCTCCTGCTCTTCTACCATTTATAGTTATGTCCGACCAACATCTCCCCATAGACCCTCCACCCACTGCTGCTGGAGAAGGTCAGTAGCTTCATTACATCCATCTATAGAGGATTCACAGGAACCTCAGCTCCACCTACCTGATGATCCAGTGGGACGTTCTCCTCCGGTTCCTGTGTAATATCCCGGGAATCTCCAGGACTGGGACATCTCTC